>BGPR01039499.1:0-14284 GCA_013235015.1 Araneus ventricosus
ATAATTTATATATATAATATTTTTCTATTATTTTTTGCTTCTTTTATATATATCATTTTTCGACTTTCTGAAATAATTATGAATAATTTAATTAGTAGTTAATAAAAATAATTATTATATTTTTAGCTTGATGTAGGTCAATTTTAACAAAGAAATTATAACCAAACAATTACAAATTTTTATTAACTAAAAAAATAGATTTTGAATATTATGTCTTTTTAAATTATATTTAAAATAAAGTTTGGTTAATTATACTTCCTGTCGTCTTTATTCTAGTTTATAAAAATTTACGAAACTGAAGTGCAAGATTAAAATAAATACACATGTAGTGATGTTATGTTGTTTTTATTTATTTACGAAAACAAATTTAATGATTTATCATTAATTATCCTTCTCCTTTAATTTATTTTCAAATTTCAGGCTCGCGAAAAAATTTTCCGAAGTAGAAAAATGTATAAAACCTCGCTTCTAATACTGTTCAGTAACGGATTCCGAGACTACCACCTTTGGACGATTTTACACCGTAAAGAGGTGTCAGGCAACGACTCATATGAACGCATTTCCGGAGTTTGTTAGATCACGCTCAGTAAAATGTAAATATCACCCTTCCATTCTTCACTTTCCCCCTATTTTGATGAGAATAACTCCTCCCGGCGCATGCGCAAAAGCGCGGAGGGTTTCCGAATCCGTTGCTAAACAATAATGTAGGAGAGAATCAGATTGCTGATTCAGTATTCCCCAGCAGTTACTGGGTATACTGAATTATTGTTATATAGAGTATATTGTTGATCCAGTATGCAGAACGACCAGAAAAAGAAACTACTCCTGCAATATTTCTTTTGGCGTTTTCTGCGATAAAGCATCGATTTATTTGAATGTAGAGCACGGATGGATTAGAGATTATCAATATGAAATCGTATTTCTTTCTTTCAGATGGAAAATTGTTGGCAATGTATTTTAAATTTAATAAATTTAGCAAAATGAAGATGAAAAAAAAATATTAGCCATACACTTTTAAAAAACAACTTTCAATGCCTTAATAGAAGAAAGTTTTACAAAATTACAATATAAATTTTAAATGTTTTTCCCCTCGCTGTTTTTAATGTACTTTTATTTCTATAATGTTTAGATGGAAAAACATTAAACATTAAACTACATTACCCAGAGTTTTATTTTGTGAAATTATTTCTTTGTTTAATAAAACATTCAGATTTGAATTTTTTAATCATGTATCTTGCTTCAATTAGGTATTATTGTTTTTATATAACATGTTTATAATAAGCAAATAAAATAACATTGATAAACGTAAACCTTAAAATTAAATGAATAAAATTAGAAAGAAAAATATATAACCAAAGTTTCCGGAGTGCGCGAATGCAGCAAGCAACCAAGAAAACAATGAGCAAACAATAAAATCATAAAAAAACAAAATAAAAATTATTAAGAAATAAAAGATTGAACAAAGTAAAGGATTAAAGAATCCACCAGATGAACTTTCTCAAGGCGTCACTCAACCCGAGTGGATTCAATATAAAAGGCAACAGGAAGGCATTCCTGTTGTCTTTTATTTTGAATCCCCCTTTTTCTCTAGTAACAGTTCCAACCAAGAAAACCGTTTATTTTAAAGGTAGACGAATTCCCTTGTTTTTCAGCTTCATGACAGTAAAATGAAACTACAAAAAAGACACAAGAACTGCACCCTTTCCAGTCGCTTCCGATACCAATAAAAAATCTAAATGAGTACTGCGGCTGGACTTTGCACAGAAGAGGTGTCCTCTTCCAATAGTCGGAGGGTTGCTCGAGGGTTTCTAGATCGGTTTCAACGTTTTGGAAATGCGAGTGGTCGAATCTGAATGGCAATAAATCCCCAAAGACGGATGTAGAACGTTGTCCAGGGCTATCTTATTTATTTGCTTCAGAAAAGCAACTATATAGAGAAAGAGTTCCTTCTCTCTCTTCACACACACACACACACTTTCTGGAGGCCCAAATTCTATTATGTTTATTAAGGGGGGCCCACTTGCCATCCAACAATCTCGTCAGTAGGGCTAGTCCGCCACTAGGGTTTATTTCCTCCCATTGTTTTCATTCACACCTTTATTTTTTTTAAAGAGAAGAAGGAGAAACTTTTCTGTGAATTGAATTAAGCCTGCAATATCGTAAATTCGACACCGGCTTAGAACTGCGATGCATGTTACATAGATTTTGAGGCCCCCCCTAGAGACTCGAAGCACGAGGCGGCCGCCTCTAACACCTGTGCGGAAAACCGCCACTGCAAACAGAGTCATAAGCAGAAGCTATATCTAGTTTGACTAGAAAGAAGTATTTTTTATCATTTTTCGCCTGGATAATTTTATGATGGACGAGGGAAAGTATGTAGTTACAGTCTTTTTGTGGTAGAAAACCAGCATGATGAGCATGAAATTTTCTGTGTATACCCGAATTGATGAATCTATTTAGAATTAATCTTTCAAAAATTTTGCAAACTACCGAAGTTAAAGAGATGGGTCTGTACGATTGAATGTTCTTGTTGTCCTTTCCTGGTTTCAGTATAGGTAAGATTTTTGACATTCAGAAGGAATTTCTCCGGTTGACCAAATTTCGTTGGAGATTGAAAGTAAAGTTGATATGAAGCTTGCGGGAAGATTTTTAATGAAATTTGCTGTGATACCATCACGTCCTGGAGAAGTATTAAGAGTTTTCTGGAGAACATAACGAAATTCATCTACAGAAAACGGATAATTGTAGTCGTTTTTTTCGTTACTAGAAAAATCGAAAGGAATAAATTCTTCAGTAGGATTTTGTTCATAGTGACTCGCAAAAAGGTTGCTTAGTTTGTTTGGATCCGAAATCAAAGTATTGGAAATTTTAATAAAGCATTTTCAGTTGGATGATGATTTCTATTATAAATAGCTCTGATTATTTTATAAATTTTTCCTGAATAACCGGTATTTTCGCAAGTATTACTCCAATACTGCCTTTTACGCTTAGAAATTAAGTTATTTAGTTGTGTAGAAAGTTTTTTGTATTGTATCCAAAAGGGCTGAGATAAGTAGGTTCTGACGAGGCGAAGGTATTTCCTTTTTTGTCCGAGAATAAAACTGCATTGGGAGTTCCATCATGGAGCATTTGCTTGTGAATGGATTTTATAACTTGAGGAAAATGAGGAAATGGTATCTTTACAGAAAGATTCAAAATCGTTATAGCTTTGAAATTCTTGTTCCGAGATTTTGTGCTGTTGTAAATGATTTTGAATTTCGACCCAGTTAGTTTTTTTCTTTAGAGTAAAAGAGGGTTTTTTTTTGTATTAAAGTAAATTTGGATTGGTAAATGGTCGCTGTCATATGGATCTGAAAGAACTGAAAATGTGATATATGGGTAAATATCTGAACTTACTATACTTAAGTCTAATAAGGAGGATGATGAAGAGGTTAAATGTGTGGGAATATATGTGTTTATTAAATTCAAATTATTTTCGAGAATCCAGTTGAGAAAAGTTTCAGATCCTTGACTGGCGTGAGATGCACCAATCGCCGGATGTTTTATGTTAAAATCTCCAACAATGATATGTGGAGAGGAAATTTATCAAACAATTTAACCAGTCTGTTGAAAAACAACCTGTAGGTGAATAAATATTAATAATCGTAAAAGAGAATTGTTGTATTTTTATATATACAGCTTGGACTTCAGTATTTGAAGTTGGCATCTGCAGTTGTATGCATTGACTGGAGAATTTTGAGTTGACTCCAATTAAGAGGCCACCTCTGCCACTATTTGTAAATCTGTCTTGACGGTAAATAACTTTGTTGGGGATGTAAAAATTATCAGAGGGTTTGAGAAAGGTTTCCTGGAGGGCAAAAAAATCAAATTTTGTAAAGAGCGTCCAGCACCATTGTCTTTTATTACGAATGCTTCTAGCATTCCATTGAAAAAGTGAAAAACGAATATTATTGAACATGATGGGAAAAAAACAGCAAAAAACAGTAAAACGTGATGCTGAACGCAAAGAACAGGAAGTAGATATGCATTGGATGCTCAATAGAGGACAGTTTTCGAGGAGCAAGGGCTGGTAGAATTTTCAAGTGGTAACACTGGAGGAACTGTAACAGCAGAAGAACTAAGATCAAATTGTTTATCGGTTCCAATTTTTGGAACTTCATACTTAGTTTTTTTCGATTTTGGAGGTCTTTTAATTTCATTTTCGTTTGAATTTTTGTTCAAAGTCTCTTCAGCGATATTTTTAAGTGCTAAAGTGATGCACGAGAGATTTTTCATTATATGTTCGTTGTATCTGTCCATTGTTTGTTGGAGTAATAATGCTTGTGAATTTACCCTTTCCATGAACAAATTTCGTTGTTCAAGCATTTGTCGATTGAGAATTTCAGTCAATTCTTCTTTTGTCACATAGTGGGTTTTATCATGAGCATGATTATTATGAGATGAAGTAACAGACAAGTAGGATTTTTTATCGATCTAAAATTTTTGTCGAGCATCGATAAAGGAGAGACGATTTATACATCTAAATTTCAAAAATTTCCTTTCCTTCTCTCTTTTAGGACATTTGAGGTTGGTAGCCTTATGGGGAGCTTTGCATAAAATACAGTTCAGTGTGGGAGAAGTGCAGGATTGAACATTATGTTGTTCTCCACACTTTTCGCATATGGATTCATTTTTACATTTTGATGAGGGATGAGAAAAAGAGAAACACTTATGACATTGTCGAGGTTTATCAAGAAATAAGAAGATTTCTTGCCGTGTAAGCCACAATTTAATGTGTTGTGGTAGATTAGTGCCATAAATTGTGACTAAAACATTCTCAGTAGCGATGCATTTTGATTTATTAGATAAAAAACGCCGAGCTTCATGTATTTTGACATTATTTTCAACTTCAAGTTCTTTTGTAAGTTCTTGTAATGATATTTCAAGAGTAACGTCTCGTAATAAAAAACGACTAGTAATTTGCTCGGATATTACTGAACAGACTGTTGGGATACCCATAATGGCCTTTATTTTTGTAATTTCAATCGTCGTTTCTAAGTGGTCAGTAGAAATTAATAGCCGATTCTGCCTCGTAAACTGAATACGGTCAATAAGTTGGACGTTTTTCAATTTTACGGTGAGATTATCTTTAAGTTGCTTAGGATATATTTGTGGCAGGTTGCCCGAAGCAACTTGAAAGAAAATGTTAAATTAATGTGCACCATTTTTGGCTGCACAAATAATTTGATCATGCAAGGTGGACATTGACCGAAATAAATTCTTAGAGTTGGATGCCCAATCCTCCATTTCAGTGTTCTGGGGGGTATGAGCAGTACTCATCTTGAATTACACGACAGCAGGAATTGAAGAATCAAAAGTATGGCAAAAAGTCGTGAGGCAAAAAGCCATACTCAATGTAAGGCAGGTAATTCAGATAAATAAGAAGGAAAACAGATTTTCTTACCTGTTTTGATGAATAAAAAGATTGGTAGAGATAGACACTGTAAATGTGACAAACCCAAAAAAAGATTGATGTTGAGAAAAAACTGCACAAGTTTCTGCAGATTTCAAGAAAACGTCTCCTTTGATCTTTCTAAGATCGCAGCTGCATCTTATAACGCAGAGTCTTCGAAAAACAAAACGTCAAAAAAAATAATAAATAATCCGAACCTTCACGTAAGGCGAAACTTTGACGAAAAAATACTTGGATTGTACACATTAGTAGGCGACACCACTTGCGCCGCAGACGACCATTTTCGAGTACGAATAATGTTCCAAAGAAAAAGCGAAAATATTCATATACTGTAGAAGCAAAGACCCTGTCAATGCACCTTGTAAAAAACCATTTAACAAAAAGATGTTCTAGAAATGGATTGAAAAAGATTCATCCATCCTTCCTCCAAGTTTTTACCACAATACCAGTGCGAGCAAAATACCAGCGACCTCCACAGCCTAGAATTTGTTTCAAAAGTCCGTTTAATTCAGTCACGGTGACAGAGCCACTGTGATTTGATTGGTCTACATTTTCGAGATAGGGTTCCAGCTTTCGCCAGGACCGTTTTAAGGTATGCTCTGGCACAGACTCCCAAGTTTCGTTAATGATGTAGACACAGTCTTTCAGCGTTAATGATTTCCAAAATTAAACAAGGGAACATGCAGCCTCATCGTAATTCCTTTGAAAAAGCAATTTGCTTAGGCGTTGCTTTCTATAACACCATTTCATAGATTCGATCACGCCTTGGTTCATCGGCTGCAAAATGGGGGCTTGAATATGCAAGTGATGGTTTCGCTTTGAGTGTTTCAACATCTGGGTGGGCAGGAGCATTATCCATCAGTAAAATCGCTTTTTTAAGTTTTGGTTTATTTAGGTTTTTCTTCACTTCTGGAACGAAGCAATCATGAAACCATTCCAAAAATAAACTAGAATTCATCCAAACGCTTTCCTGATGCATGTAGTGAACAGGAAGAGCAGTCTTACGGCCTTATTCACCATCCATGGTAAAATCCTGATCAGCGGTTAAAAGGGAATTTACACGAACAAGCGAATGCTGACCGAAATGATCGGCTGGATGTATCCCCTAACTGGCGAGTTGGCGAGAAACTCGTTTGGCTCGAAGGCTGAGGGTAATTTTAAAAATCGCCAACAACAGAGAGATTGAGATACCATGCCAATATAGCAACCCAATAAAGTATACATTTGGCAATGCATTTCGGTCACCTTTCGCATTATCATAGCAGAACCATCATTTAACCGCTGATCATGGTTTAACCATGGATGGTGAATAAGGCCGTTATTGATGTTCTTAAAACAGCGTGGCTTTTTACTCTTTTCCACCAAAGTCAGTTTTACACGATGTAAGCCAGAAGCATTGGCACATCCTAGAATCGTCACACGATCCTTCATATTTTTCCGGCCTAGAGAAACAGCTTCATTTTCTGCAGCCAAGGTTTTCGTTAGAAGAGTTCTCCAATATAGCCCAGTTTCATCGCAGTTGTATATTTGGGGTCTATTCTGGTACCCCCGGTTTGGTTGGGTTCCGTTGTTAACGTGCGGAACCCATTCCAACTCCCGGGGTACCAGCCGGGTACCAGAATAGACCCCTTGGTCTGCAGTTGTCGTGTTGAAATGACAAAGTTCTTTTGTTTTTTCACTAAGATACAAACTTTTAACAGATTCAAATTTCAGCAATTTCTACTTTTTTTAAATGTAATAATTTTCTGTGTTTGATTTGAAATATTTAATCCTAAGTGTTAATAATTTTCTGTGTTTGATTTAGAATATTTAATCCACATTTATTTAAATTTTAAATGTTAATAATTTTCCGAGTTTAATTTAAAAACTTCCATGACATGTGTAACTATATTAGACACTTTGTTTGATGATTAGCAAATCATATGCTGAGAGCGAAAAACAAATTCCCAGCTGCTATATTCCTCCCCTGTTCGTGCACGTGTTCGAACCCAATTATTGAATTCTCAGTTTGAACGCATTCGCAATCCTACTCCTTTCGGAAAGTGACCAACGGGTCTATTTTCGTACCACGGTTGGGTTGGTAGACGTCACTTTTTCCGCCCGTTAACGACAAGTGCGATTCTCGTTCCCGTTTTTCCAACCGGTTGGTATCTCGCTCGGTCGAAAAAAGAACTCCGATTTCTCGCCAGCTCTGTACCTGGCGTAAACGCGATTCGCTAGCGAGAAGTGTTGTTTCGATATCAGAACTTATCAAATTTTCGTTTCAAATGGAGGCTGCTAAGACGTTAATTGTGTTTTGAAAGGGTTTATTGGGGTAAATGTAATCCATTTGACCAATCTGAAGAATTTATCAATTACTTTAGATATTTTAAAAAGTAGTTAAATCTTTTATCGAATTTAAATAATTTAATTTAATAATTTAATACGACAATCTAAAGTAATTAAATCTTTAAAAGTAGTTAAATCTTTCACTTCTCCATCAAGATAGTCAATGGGGATTACAGCCTTTGTTGCTTCAAATCCCATAACCCCTCTAATTCAAGTTCAAGATAGTCAATAATGATAGTTGATAATTAGCTAAGATCAATTACATTTAAAGATTTAATTACTTAATATTTTCTTATTAAATTAAATTATTAAATTGAATTAGGGTAACATTTTAACATTGAGTGTGGAATGACTTTCCTCATTCCGTATATATCATTACAATTTTTTTTAAAATTGGGTTTTAATTCAAAGAAATTTGTCAAATATTTACAAAGTAATTGCAAAATCTGACAATAAAAGAATTTTTCTTGTTCTTGATAAAGATGTAATTTTTTTAATGTCGTGAAAACTTGCTGAATTTAATAACTTTTTTTCATGTTTTATTTTCTTATGTAATTGGAAAAATAAACAAATGGTTTGTAATATTAATTTATAAGATTTATTCATGTTGATATAATTGGCATGGAAAAAAAGTTTGTTACTTTCCCTCTCTCTAGAAAACTGGTAAAATTACATCAATATATTGAAAAAAGACTCCAATTTATGTTCTATAAATGAATAATATTATTATAAATGTATATTTTGTAAAAGATAAATGGTTTGGGGGGGGGGAACCTCCCCCCCTTAACAATGGACTTATGAAAGCAAGAAAGATGCATTATAATGCATCTTATAAGAGCAGAAGTTAAATCTTCCCACTTCTTACCCTTGGTGTCTTTTGAAAAGATGCGATCAACTTTCCCACTTAAAATTTGTGGATATTTTTCAAAATAATCCAACATAATTTCGAATTGGGAAGCAAATGTACGCTTCGCCATAGTTCCTTTGGCGATTCAAAACTCGAACTGAATCTGAAATCATGAAACAATGACGATCGCTTGCTTTGAGGCGCGCGCAGCAGAAATACGTCACTTCCTAGCGTAAAGCGCGATGTTCGAAACGACCGAGGTACGAGAATCAGATCTCTTCTTTCGGTCGAGAAAAGCCATTAACGTCCCGCAGTCGAAAGGCGAAGCGCTCCCAACCCAACCGGGGTACGAGAATAGACTCGCAAGAGAACCCAAAGTCTTTGGTTGCCTTTCCGGAGCCGAAATCCGTGCATACCTTTCTGACCCCTGACCTGTTTATTGAGGTTCAAAGTTCTTTAGGACTGCGGTTTTACTTTGTCAGGCGGAAATGCTTGTACAGTATGCACTGACCACATGACATGACACGCCCCCATATCCTCTCCGCGATGACAGCTAGAAGCAATAACTACTTAAAAGTTTAGCCCTTTTCCCAATTAAAGGAAAATTCTTGGATTGGCTGGAGATAACGAGCGGAAGATCACTACCCACTCGACTGTACCAGCATTAATTTGGATGCCCCGTCAAAAGTTCAAGGTAGGGCGCTAACGCCTTTGCAACACAGATGCAAGTCTATTATTTCTGATGATGTGGACAATTAGCTAATGATGAGAGATTTCATGCAATTAATCTGCACTGCAAGGACTCTTACGAAATAGCACGTATGATACCGACCGTGCCTGTCGTCAAACTTGCAGGCGCACCGCGGCAGGCAAATTTAGGTCTGGCAATACTATTGAGGTCCTCCTATCCACGCCGAGAACCCTCTGGACAAGAATATCTGAATGCAGGCCAGGAGTGACAGCCACGATTATAACGGGTCTATTTTCGTACCCCGGTTGGCAGGGCCGTACCTAGGTGATCCTGCGCCCTTGGCGGAACTGGCAAAGCTGTGCCCCCCCCCCTTACGTGACACATTTTCATTAATTTTTCATCCCTTCTATAAAACACCTGCCCGGGAAAAAATACATTCCTGCAAATATTTTTATACACAAATTTAGCATATTTTATGATTTATTAAATAGGTTTAATAATCAGCGGGAGTGGCCTCCCCTAAACTTTCTCGTACACTTCTCAAAAATTTGTCATTTCCCTTCCCCCTCCGTGGATAAAAAAATTCGAATCTGCTTTATTCCAAGAACGCAACAAGTTTCTAACACGTGAAAACGATAAAACAAACGGAAATAAAAATAATCCGAGCAGGATCAGAATTCGCCAAAAGAGAGAAAAAGGAACAAAAGGGAAGAAAAAAAGCGCCAAGCAAGAGTCCGTCATGAAAGACGCTTAATATCATGCACAGAAGATTGCTTCCAGTACGCATGCGTGTGGAGAAAACGGATTCTTTTCAAAAGTAAATTATACAGACCGACAGACAGTCAACCTTTTGACGGATTTGGCCCAAAATTTTATACGGACATACATTCATGACGATAAAACCGTGTACCAAATTTTATCCATCTAGCTATTCAAGTTTTTGAGTTATAGTGTTCACATGACAGCGGACGTACAGACAGACAGACTTTCCGTTGACGGATTTTGTCCAAAATTTGATAGAAACCTACAAATTATGTTTAAAGACCACATACCAAATTTCATCCCCGTAGCTCTAATAGTTCTCGAGTTATCGTGTTCACAGACAGACAGACACACAGACATAATTCCAAAATTGTGTTTTACGGACTCAGGGAGGTCTAAAACGTGGAGATTCGTCAAAATCTCGAGTTCGAATTTTTTGACGATTACAATACTTTCTCTTTGTATACTTCGTATACGAGAAAGTAAAAATTACATATTCTTAAAGAATACTTTAATGAATTATATTCATGAAAAATACTGTACACAACAAAATAAATGTATCATCAAATAAGTTACAAAATGCACATATTTTCTAAAAGACAGAAAATAGAACAAAATCTATAATCTTGTTGCTTACTGTAGCTATTAAACATTGGCTTTTGTGTGATGCATAATAAAGAAGAGAATTTATTTGTTTCGCACTCTATTTATAGTATATAGTACATAAATTACTAATCTTTATATATAAAAGGCAAATACCATGACTCGCTCACTCATCACGAAATCTCCCAAACCACTGGGACTAAAAACTTGAAATTTGACAGGCGATTGTTTCTTGGGGAGTAGGTTCTCACTAAGAAAGGATTTTTCGAAATTTTAATTAGAATTTAAATTATTTAAAAATTGCTTTAAATTTTAACGTTTTTCCGGAATAACTTCGGATCCTATTATCGCAAAAAAAACATTTTTACATCATCTTAAAGATAAAAAAAAATTGGCTTCTCAATGACACCGATCTTATTTCCATGCAACAGTTTGTTCAATTTTGATTAATGTTTCAAAATGTTTTAAAACATGAATTGCAACATTGTTTTTATTGTTGTCTCATTATTTCAGCAAATCTTTTATTCACGCGCTTTTGCAATTGTTACGGTTGTGATAGTATAAATTGTTTTCTTGGGAAATTAACTACAAAGCAGAATTTTCACTTTAGTATTCACTGCATTTCTGAAATATTTTATCGCATCTGCTTCAAAGTAATATTTTTATAAAGCGTGGCAACAGATATTTGATTTCAGGTTTGTTTGTTTTTATTGTGTATGAGGTTAACTGAAATGAGTTTCATCCTTTCTTCAAGCATTTAATTTCATGCTTTCCTGCCATTTTAAAATTATGAGGCATGAATTATAGGTAATTTTTTTGTTAAAATTTTGGTTAGGTTTATGAGTACAGTACTGCCGCCAAACTTGAATTTCCTCAAGTGATAACTCATCAAATTTGATATTAGAAACTAGAAATTACAGCCTAAAACTAGAAATTACAAAAAGACAATAGTGTTCGGGAAAACTAACTAATTTTTAAATTTTATTGTTTACCTCCTATACTCCCGGGACTTTTAGATTTCAATGAATTTTTTGCCGCCTCACTTTTTGTACCCACTAGTTCACACGGGCCTCCAACATGTTCGACTTTCACAACCATATTCAGCTTTAAACATTCTACCGATGAGTGATAGATGAATTGAATGAAAGCTATTTGAAACTCAGTTTGTAAGTTTCGTTAGCTGCGATGCATCATATAGAATTATACCGCTGGAATTTTAAAATTTACGTCTTTCAATATTTTACTATCTGTCAAATACAATAAATATTCAGGTTTTTTTTTGTTCATCTTTGCTGAGTTATCGTGGCTGAAACTGCAACGAGTAACGCAATAATTAATATAAAATGCAAAAATAAAAACCCATTTAAACGGGCGAACCAGCTGGTCGCCGAAAGGCGGCTAGTTAGAAATAAAAGCTGAAATTAAGAGTTGAGTATATACGAGCTGAATTCAAATTTTATTAATATCAAATGACTTTTTCTAGATCAGAGATTCCCAACCTGTGGTACGCGCACCCTCAGGGGTTAATTAGGGGTACTTTAAAGTGATTTTGGTAATGGCGAGAAACACAAAATATAAGAATATTCTAGAATTTCGTTTCATCAGGTTCGTTTGAAAAAAGAAAATGTTACGAGTTCGAAAACCTATTTACGGAATTAGAAAAGGGAGAAAGTACATTAATATCTAGTAATTGAGTAATTGTTAGTTTTCGTCATGACTGGCCGCCACGACTTCACGGACACTGTGGTCCCTACATAATAGCCTCCATTGCGAGCGGCACATGTGACGATCCCCCATTTTACCGGGATACGACCCGTCATCGGAGATGGACCCTATGAGCCACACCACCATTACTGTATCCACCAAGGGAGCGAGAACCTGCTTACTTATCCGGCAGCTTCTCATCCGCGAACTTCGCGGAACTATAAAAATAAGGAAATTAGTGATAATGTGATTAAATAAGGAAATTAGTTTGTCATTTTAAAATTGAAAAGTATTGTTGCAAATCATACATTTTTTAAATTTCTTTAAATTAAAGAAAAAAATTGTACAGTTATTAAATTGGTGTCATTAAAAATATATTTTTTTGAATTTTAAAATGACGTAAAAAATCATTTTTTTAGATGACATTTTTGAAAAATACTGCGAAAAGACAGCAAAATCTTACCTACTTTTTTATTAACTGAAATTTTAATTATCTTTTGAGCTTTGAAAAGTTGATATTGATTCTACTCTTGTTTTGAAGAGCGTATGCGCCAAATTTCATCAATGTCAAGCAAAAATGACGATTTTTTTTAAAAAGACAAATAACATTCATCTTTGTATACATTATTGGAAAGTAAAATTTTATGGTTAAATCAGTTACAATTATCAAGACAAGTAAAATCAAGAAGATCATGAATTTAGTGTAGAATAGTTGCATCAGATTTTTTATGCAATGAACTCTAACACGAAATACTATAAAGTTAATCTTATACTTTGCTTGTAATCATGCTTTTGTATGCATATTTTTACTACTAATAAAAGCGCATGTATGCATAGGTGACTGACTGTTGGTGTTCTACAAGACAGACCGCTGAGCCTAGAGTTATCAAATTTGGTACAAACCTACTATGAAGGGTGGAAAAGTACACCTCAATGAGTTTTTTAAAACTTATATTAAATTAAACTGAAGAAATTAATTAAAACTGAAGTAATATTTTTTTTTCGGGGGGGGGGCCGGCGGCAGCGATAATAACCGGAAATATTATCATTTAAAAATAATTTCTACACCGTCTTATATTTCAAAAAAATTATCTTTAAAATGATAACAGTCTAGTTGTCGTGTAATTTTTTCTTAAATTTGACATTTAAAAAAAATATTTTTATGTGTAATTTACAACAGCTCATATATACAACAATGGTGGATTGAAAGTAGAACCAATTTCACTGATTCATCAAATCTTTAATTAAATATTTCTCTTAAAGTTTAATTTAATGTTTCTCTTATGTTAAAAAACGTGATATAAAAATTTATTTTGATTATTACAATATAAAACCTTCTTTTGTTGTAGTGAAATGCTGCCATTTTCGTTGCTTTTCCAGCTTTTTTTAGTCTAATTTTTTGTTAATTCTTTGCTACTTGAAATAAATTTATTTGTTTAATAGATTTACTATATAATTTTGATAGATTTACTTTTCAGCTATGATCTAAAATTCATTTTTTCACTTAGGGCAGAAAATCTTCAATTGAAACCATACCATCTATTTATTCGTAATAATTAGGTAAAACATTCAAGTTATAGTTAAATAAATAAAGTGTAATAAATTAATTCAAATCTGAATTATGCATGATCGAAATAAAAAATTAATTTTCATTGAATTTAATGATATTAAAGAGCCACTCTGCCTAAGACTTTTTTAATAACTGAAAGTAAAAATCAAAATCATTAATTTTATTAAATGCAAAACATATTGCCTTAAAATTTAGTTAAAATTAGCTTGCGAAAAATTAAATCAGTTGATGTTTTTAAAATTGGTTGGCATAAATAATATATAATTAATAAAATGGGCGAATCAGCTGGCAGTAGAAGGCGGCTAGTATTTAATACAACAAAAGCAA
>BGPR01039500.1:0-14284 GCA_013235015.1 Araneus ventricosus
AAAGTTTTACATTTAAGTAATTTGCGTAAGAGAGAATGCACCATTTTCATTATTTTAAAATATTAAAGCATTAGAATTTCCTACAATGATAATTTAAACTTTCTTGGTGCAATAAATTATTTCTAATACATGTTTCTGAAATATTTATCAATAATTTGCCATAATTTTCTCAAATTTCATTTATCTTTATTTTTTAATGATCTGATTGTCTTTAACATCCTCAGTATAAAGCATCTTATCTGTTAAAAAGTAATGCTTTAAATCTTTACATGAAATGTCAAATCTTATTTTATGAAAAAATACATTACATGAAATTTTAATTTAAAAGCCTGTCCGCTTAAAAAATGTAATAAAATTCCATGTCATTAGTTGATAACTTTAAATCCACTTTAAACTCTAGATATATGAAAATGAAATGAATTCTGTATATGTTGAAATGTGTGAGTTCTTATCTGTTTTAAATATGAATGACAGGGAAAATATTGAATCAAGTTTCTGTCATTGCTAAAGTACCTGCAGGCAACACCTGATATTGTGGAACGAAATGGGATTTCCCTTCGGGCATTTTTCCTTCATTCAACTTTTTTTTATGGTAAAGAAAAGATAGAACAGATTTTTTTTATCTCATTTATGTATTTTTATTGAAACATAGTTCTAAAATACTGGGCTTTTCTATGATGTCTGAGATTTTGATCAGAGATTAAAACTAATATTTCATGAGCATTTTTACTTATCTACGACGGTGAGAAAGGTATTTCCTTTGCATCTCCTGATTTAAATAGATTCTTGAAAGAAAGCAAAATATTTAAAATCTACATTTAAAATGTATCGGCAATTCATTCATTAACAAAATCGGTGTTTTTAAGGGAATATGCATATATTGCGGTTTTTCAACTCTTAAAATTTGTTCAATGATTTTTGTTTCATAATAAAATCTCTATAACTTATTAAAATTTTGAGCATGTGCATGTGAATGAAAAATAGCTTTCGTTTCCAACGAAAGTTTATGTTAACGTCAAATTTGTTTATTTTCCCTTCATTATTATGAAAATCATTTTATTAAAAATCAGAAGTTTCAGGAATGAAACAATTTAATTACAGTAATGATTGCTGATTTTTTTTTACGTCTTCTAAATCTCTGCACACGAAGAGTATGTTTATGCAAGTTCCTTGTAACTATATAACTAGTATAATAAATTTCTAACTATAAGATCGCTAATGATATATAGAAAAGAATCCCTTGAATATTTACTCAAAATATTAACTATTGATTGTTCTGAAACAAACCACTTTTCAAGTGCTTGATTCTTAGTTAATTGTTGGTACATTGTAAGTGTTACACTCTATTAAATAAATGACGTTCGAAAATGCAGTTGTTTAGTATAAAATAAATACACATTCCTTTTTACTTTCTCGTATACGAAGTATATAAAGAGAAAGTATTGTAATCGTCAAAAAATTCGAACTCGAGATTTTGACGAATCTCCACGTTTTAGACCTGCCTGAGTCCGAAAAACACAATTTTGGAATTATGTCTATGTCTGTCTGTGTGTGTGTGTCTGTCTGTGAACACGATAACTCGAAAACTATTAGAGCTACGGGGATGAAATTTGGTATGTGGTCTTTAAACATAAATTGTAGGTTTCTATCAAATTTTGGTCAAAATCTGTCAACGGGAAGTCTGTCTGTCTGTATGTCCGCGGTCATGTGAACACTATAACTCAAATACTTGAATAGCTAAATGGATAAAATTTGGTACACAGTTTTATCGTTATGAATGTCGGTCCGTATAAAAGTTTGGGCCAAATCCGTCGAAAAGAGGTGTTCAAATTGCATATTCAATTTCTTTTAATCCGATTCTCATGCGCATGCGTATTGTTAGCAATCTGTTATTGTTGTAAATTTTATTTACAACAATAAATAATGTTTTCAAGCATCAATTGTTAACAATTTTTTTATTGTTGTAAATCAAACCGATCTCATTATTTCAGCAAATCTTTTATTCACGCGCTTTTGCAAATGTTACGGTTGTGGTAGTATAAATTGTTTTCTTGGGTATTCAATTCCAAAGCAGAATTTTCGCTTTAGTATTAATTGCATTGCCTATTTTATCGCGCCTGCTTCAAAGTAATATTTTTTTGAAACGTGGCAACAGATATTTGATTTCAGGTTTGTTTGTTTTACTTTCTCGTATACGAAGTATACAAAGAGAAAGTATCTCCACTACGAATCTCCACTTAGAAAGTATACGAGAAAGTTTAGGGGAGACCACTCCCGCTGGTTTAAGATGAAATGAAGATATCAGATGCTGAAATGAAGCTTTTCAGTATGAAATAAAAAAAAATTCAAATTCATGTTCATTGCATGAATCATTCTTCAATTGTTTCAATTTTCATTTGTTTGGCTACTATTGTTTAGCAACAGATTCTGAAACTCTTCGCGCTTTTGGGCATGTGCCGGGCGGAGTTATTTTCATCAAAATAGGGGGAAAGTGAAGAATGGAAGAGTGGTGTTTACATTTTATTGAGTGTTATCTAATAAATAACTCCAGAATGGGCTCATATGACTCATTGCCTGACACCCCTTTCCTGTGTAAAATCGTCCAAAAGTGGTAGTCTCGGAATCCGTTGCTGGACAGTAGTTTATTTTTGGCACTAAATATTGAAAATCAATAATTTTTGTGTCTATTAAATACAACTCTCATTAAAGAAAGTGAAATTTGGTTATTACTTTTCCCGATCATCATCGTAATTTAAAATAATATGAAAATCTGAAATGCGCAGTTTTTGTATTTTCTTAGAAGAATCTATTAGTTTATATGCTTTAAAGCATTTTTTTAGAAACATTCATTAGTTATCACATGTGATGAAGATTGATTTTTAGTAATTTATAATAAAAATGTTTGTAATGAGATTTTTAAACGAAACGTGAATGTAACACCTTGTCAACAAACCTGACATCGTTCTTGTTAAAGTCTCTCAAATTTTTAATCTTACTATTTCTGGCTACAACTACGTAAGTGATATTATTTGATAAGAGCTATTTCTAATATCTCAAGATTTGAAGTATATGTTTCAAGTAAATGAAATAATTTTTTGTTTTATTTGACAGAAATATTGCATGCATTTATTAATCTATTTATTTCGAGAAATATTTCAGAATATATATGATGAAACGTATTTTCGTTAGTGCAAATTAATCAGTTTTAAATTTTGTCTATTGTATCCTATTTGAAATTTTAGAGGACGATTTTGGGAATCTTGCATGCATTTCAATTTAATAAGCATGATTGGAAAAATATATGAAATAAAGAATTAACTGTTAGATTTAGTATTTTTATCAGATATGCAACATTACAAATGGCACATTTTTCTTCCGAAAATTTAATTCTTTGCAAAAACTAAAAAATAAAATTTTTCATTCAGAATCGATATTTTATATTTGTCCTTATAAATAAGTTTTTAATAGAAAATGTCTTGAAAATAAAACCTCAATGAGATTTCAAAGCAATTAATTGCATTTTTCTCAAAAGCAAAGAACGAGAATAGTGCAAATTGTTTTTCTGTTTTGAATTTGAAATTTATAGGATAATGACATAAAATTTAATCTTTGACAAATTAATCTGTTATTTATATAAAGATATATGTCTTTAGATCCATAAGTAAGTATAAGAAGACAGACAAATAGTTTATGCTGGGTGTTCACATTTCATCCAACAAAGTGATTGAAGGGAATCTTATAATAAACAGAAAATTATATAAAATGTTTCAATTATAAGAATGTATGCAATATTTTATCACTTAAATTCTACCATTATATGTAAAACTGTTTAAAATTCAGAATAAACGTAAATTCATTTCTTAATTACTTATCAAAGTTCAACTTTTAAATATTCATCCTTTATTCTTTCTTGTATTAAAAATCATTCCAGATGCAACCAGCGGGAGAGGTCTGCCCTAAACTTCCTCGTATACTTCTCGAAAAAGGTGCTGTTTCCCCTCCCCCCGCGTGGATAAAAGAATTCGAACCTATTGTAACCCAGGATCCAATGACTATCAGAAAATATTTAGGTAAAGAATCAAATTCACAGATGCGTTCCGATTTAAATGCGTACCGATTTCTACTCAAGCACCAAGTCGCATAATCCTCCCGAGTGCACAGATTACTACTAGTACGCGTGCGCATGGAGAATCGGATGAAAAAGAAAAGCGCCAAGCAGGAGTCAATAAATATCGTGCACAGAAGATTGCGTCCAGTACGCATGCGCGTGGAGATGGCGGATTCGTTGGAGATGCGATTATACAGACCGACAGACAGTCAACCTTCTGACAGATTTGGCCCAAAATTTTATACGGACCTACATTCATGACGATAAAACTGTGTATGAAATTTTATCCATCTAGCTTT
The DNA here is from genome assembly GCA_013235015.1 of Araneus ventricosus. Classification (NCBI taxonomy): domain Eukaryota; kingdom Metazoa; phylum Arthropoda; class Arachnida; order Araneae; family Araneidae; genus Araneus; species Araneus ventricosus. Next base: position 4,408 of record BGPR01039500.1, read on the forward strand.
TCAAGTTTTTGAGTTATAGCGTTCGCATGACCGCGGACATACAGACAGGCAGACTTCTCGTTGACGGATTTTGTCCAAAATTTGATAGAAACCTACAAATTTTGTTTAAAGACCACATACCAAATTTCATCCTCGTAGCTCTAATAGTTTTCGAGTTATCGTGTTCACAGACACATACACACAGACAGACATAATTCCAAAATTGTGTTTTTCGGACTCACGTAGGTCTAAAACGTGGAAATTCGTCAAACTCTCGAGTTCGAATTTTTTGACGATTACAATACTTTCTTTTTGTATACTTCGTATACGAGAAAGTGAAAAAACCAAGTATATTTAAATAATTCTGAAACTTACATTCTCTATGTGTTATTTTTTAAAAGAGCATTCAATTTTCTCCAACTCACAAAATTTCTAAAAGATGAAAGTTCTTTACACATAACTCTGAATTAAACTTTAGAAAAACAACATCAATAACATCTTAAAGACAGCTTTGTTACAAACTTTAAACTCCATTTCTTCCTAAATGCTTGTCATCCAAATCGGGCAGTTAACTTTCTGAAAACACTTCAGGGAGAGAAGTAATTTTACACCTTTAGAGATTTAGGAAACTTCCATTTCTAAAATCCACCTCCCTAAAAAAACAATAAGCATATGAATAAAGCTTGGAATGAATGTAATTATGTTTTTCACAGATCACAACAAGTAGTAAAAAGAAATAAAAATAAATTGAGGAAATTTGAACTGTGATAGAGGTAAAAATGCAATAACATTAACAAAAAAATGCTTCTATTATTCTTATTTTGTCTCTATTAGATATTTTTTCTATACAACAAATAGTAATGTTTTTTTCGACAATTTACGAAAGCTGAAATTTCTAAACATTAGTTTGAAATTCTGTCTATGAATTATTCCTGTTTATTGTAAGACTTTTAATTATTTTATCTGAAGTGGTGCAACAGCCAAAGGCCGAGAAATTCTCTAAAGGATGTAAGCCGATTTCTCCTGCAAAGATTTTCATTTTCATTAAGTTTCCCCTTATTTGTCTGCGACAAATATTATATATCTACTTTTCAATTATTCAGAAAAATGCGAATAAGTGTAACTCCAGTCGTGCTATTGTTTTATGATATACTGTGAATCGATCCATAGTTAAATAAACCAAGAAAAATATCTGTCAATCCGTATTATAAATAAATAGATTTATTTCTAATGCTTGGGACATAAGCCTAGTTAATAATATAAAACACACTATTAATTGTTCGCACGCAGAATTCCAATGTCTCCCCATCAAATTATTGTCAGCCTATTCTTTCTATAAGACGAAAATTTGAAAATTGCATTGGATTTCGATTTGAGATAAATAACTTACATTGTCGTAAATATCTCAAAGAGTGTTTCGCTGGAATTTTTATTAAATGAAATCATTCTTTTCTTATTTATTTCTGTTGCAGGCATTGTTATGGCTTCATATAAATCCGAAATACAGTTTTCATTATTTCCAAACTTTCCTAAACATACCATTCCAGTATCTCGCGATCAATTTATCTCCTTCTCACAGAATTTCCAAAAAGAGAAAAGTTTCGTAAACATGACCGGAACTCAATTTGAGATAAATAACTCGCTATGTCAAGAACATCTCAGAGCGAGCTTCGTTAGAAACTTCAAGCCAAAACCCCCCATTCATCCTTCAGTATCTTGCATCAAAAACAGGCAAACCAACCTCCTTAAAACTTTTGCAGAGAAGAAGTATCTTCATATCTTACGAAACTTCCAATTTCTATGTCACAACCACGGTCCATCGGTGCTGGTTACGTGCTGTTGCAGCGTGGTTTTTTATTGATTTTTTGGGAATGTAATCTAACGGTCTCCGGACACCATGTATAAGTGGTTAATGTCAGCGAGAGACGTTAAGGATCGTTTATGACCGATCCCATCAAACTCAGTTCCTGAAGGCCAGTCACCTGCTCTATACCTTTCATAGCAGTGGTTGGTTGATCGGCCTCTGCCTATTCTGGAGTGTTACAGAGAATTAAGCAAGGTTACTGGTTCCCTATTACATGTTTCGTCAGTTAACTGGTGGAAACCAAGGGATGACCCGCGCGTCCTTCCGTTTGTACCGCCTGGTCAATTATTTCCGCGGCTGATACAGTCAGATCGTCGTTTTTCGTCTCGAATTAGATATTTAGTAATTTCTCACAATGCCGACTCTTTACGAGAAACAAATTGCATTTTTCTTAAGCTTCTTGATGAAGATGAAACTGAAGTAGAATCAAGACTTTGACAATGAATACAATGGACCTGAAAGATGTATTGAAAGTGAATTTTCATAGAAGTTTCCGCGAACATGATACCAGGTGGAAGAGGACGGTGATTTGAAATGAAGAAGTGAATAACTTAAGGAATGGGTTTTCTGAAAGATAGTATTGTGGAAAAAATAAGACTGGGCAGGATATTTTATAATTATTGAACAAAGTGACCAGCGAAAGATGACAACCATACATGAAGGAATCAGGGTTATTTATCAAAGAGAACGTAAGTACAGTTGAATTAGAGCAGCGTAGTATGACTATTGACCGTACATCAAACTTTTCGTGTAAAAGCGATGCGGAAAACGGACCCACTTGAAATTCATTCTTTTATTAGTGAATAATAGTGGAGTAGATTTAAATTTTTATTAATCACTGTTGTAAAAGCTAAATCTAACTTTGGAAAAGATTACTCTAACTGAATTGTGTACAGAAGTTTAGGGAGGTGGACTGAACTTATACTTCCTTATTATCTGACTAGGTTAATTTTTTTTCTTATTAACAAAATTATTTGTTAATTATTTATTTTACAAAATTTTCTAATCCGTACTCCCGGGTACTTGGTAAAGACATCATAAGCATCCTTAAATTTTCAAAGTACGCTTGATATTCAATGTATTTCAAGTAATATTTGGTCAGCAAGTAGGAATCATTTTAACAACAATGTCCTTGGTGGCGGTTCATCAAACAAAAATTCTTTTCCTGTTGATTCACCATCATAGAACAGTCTAGAGGCAAGTAAGAAACTCTTCCGTATTTGTAACACAAAAATATGCTCGAAAAGTTAACAAAAGAATAACTATGATAACCACTATCAAAGTGGTTAATCGGCAGAATCCCCAGCATCGCTGGCCCATGCCATTACAATGGCGAAATAGATCGCGCCTAAAGACAGGACAGGCTACAGGTACGCATTTCTGTTGTAACTTTTAACCCTTTCGCACCAGGCGAGGCGGTCCCTGGAGGGGCTAAGTTTCCCCTTAAGCAACGTGAAGGCCAGTCCAAGAGCTGATTTGGCTTCTTTAGGGGAAGGTGAGGGACTCGCGATCGTTTTGGAGATAAACGCTGTAGAGGTCCAGTATCCTTGCCAACCACAGGCCATTTTCGTGCTCCTTTAAGAGGAAGTGCTTGGGCATGAGTTGGCCGACCACCCAGGTTGGGGAAGTCAATTCATATCGCTTATTTCCAAAAGACCCAGTTTAAAGGAGCTGAGAAATGTAAAAGTCGCCTCAGGTTAAAGAGATAATGAAGTGGAAATTCGGATAATGAAATTCTTCATATTATTGTTTATAAAATATCAATGCAGAGATCCAAATTGCGTCTTTCAATAATCTTATTTTAACTTTGCTTAGGCAAAGCAGTTTCAGATTTTATATAATGTTTGAATGCTTTTTTTCAAAACTGCATCAAAATAACAATGGCCAAACTATAATGATTATACCTTAACTCTTGAAAACAATGCCTATAAACATTGCCAAAAGCTAAAACAAAACTTATCGTTCATTTTCAAACTTGTCAACTCATGGGCGATTAAGCTCTTTATGGGCAGTACATATTTTATACCAACAGATTTTTTTTCACCAGATCTTGCATGATCGCAGGAATCACGAATAACTTTCCTGCCTAAGAAATGATGTGTGAAACAGAAACACCCTGCTTGAGTAATATCCTACTAATCCTATAAAACATCCTTTCATGATCACAGGAATCACGAATAACTTATTACAATTTCGGGCCCTAAAGGAAATGATGTGGCTGAAACTTGAAAGAAAACACCCTGTAGACGTTTTTACTCTACTTCTATCCTATAAAATCCTTGCATGATGACACGAAACACGAATAACTTATTACAATTTCCTGCCTAAAAGAGAAATGATGTGAAACTTAAACACCCTGTAGGTGTTTATCTTATCCTTAAGACATCCTTGCATGAAATGACACGAAACCTGAATAACTTATTACAATTCCTGCCTAAAGAAATAATGTGTGGAAACTTGAAAGCACCCTGTGAGTGTTTCTCTTCTATCTATAAAACATCCTTGCATGTGATCACGCTGAATCACAAATAACTTATTACAATTTCCTTATACCTAAAGAAATGATGGCATGGGAAACTTGAAGCACCCTGTGAGTGTTTTACTCTTCTATCCGATAAAACATCCATCTCCATAAGACAAGAAAAAGCTACAAAACAAGCCTAAAATTAAATAGTAATTCTATCTGAATAATTTTTATCATTTCAAATTCACAATTGATTATTGCACACTTTTGTCAATATTATTTTGATTTGATGTTAAGATTTACTCATTCAAGATTCACAAAGCCAAGTCAAACTTGTTTTATTTTACTGAGTTGAATAAATGATAAATTTATAACAGAGTTAAATTGAACAAAAGAGATTTAATGATTTTTACACTTAAATAATTTAATCTTGGCAACCTTGCATCAGAAATATGACTAGTAATCAAGAACAAGAAGAAATGATTTTGGAAGTTTTATGCAATGGAAACACTGAAATTGCAGTATATAATTATTTCCTCATTTAAATAACATATACTCTGTAATCCTTTAAGCTATAAGTTATGTTGATGGTAAATTAATTCCTTACATTTAAATTTACCTTACATAATTACACAACATTTAATTTACCTTACATTCCTTACATAATTGTTTCATACATTTTTAAATAACATATATATACTCTGTAATCCTTCAAAGCTATAAGTTGTGTTGATGGTAGAATTAATTCCATACATTTAATTTACATACACTCCTTACAATTAATAATTTCCTTACATTTTAAGTAACATGTATATATACTCTGTAATCCTTCAAGCCTATAGTTATTGTTGATGGTAAATTAATTCCTTACATTTAATTTACCTCATACTTAATTACCTTACATTTAATTTACCTTACACTAATTACAATTAATAATTTCCTTACATTTTAAGTAACATATATATGCCTCTGTAATCCTTTAATCTGTATTAGTGTTGATTATAAATTAATTCCTTACATTAATTTACCTTACCTTAATTACCTTAATTTAATTTACATTCATTCATACACTGAATTATTTCCTAGCATTCAAATAACATATATATACATATGATACTTTGAAGCCATAGTTGTGTTGATGAATTAATTTCACCATTTAATTTACTTACACATTACCTTACATTTACGGTTACTGCTTACGTTCCTTACTTAATTATTTAACAACATTTAATTTACCTTACATTCTTACTTAAAATTATTTCGTTACATTGAATCTGCATATACTCTGTAATCCTTTAGCTAACCGTTATGTTGATGGTTAGCCATCAACAGTTGGTTTTGGAATATGTTTTACCCTAGCCAGAAATTTACTAGTTTGCATTAAGCAGGCAAGTCAGTTTAAAGGAGGAAGCATTTTTATTGTATAACAAATTTTTTCTTCCCTCTTCCATTTTTGCACTTCATAATGCATAACAAGGAAACCCTCCTCCTCAAAAAATTCAATCCGTAAAATCCTTCCTCTCTATGCAGAAAAATAAATATTTATATGAACCCTTCTGATCAGTCGTCTTGGCCTCTCCGGAAGTAATGAACTAGATCTGTGCACCCTAAACCTCCTCTAAACTGGTTGCTACGTGTTAAGAGGTAAAAGCGAACAAGGGGCTGCAGTTTGTACAGACAGGGGTTGCACTTCCGCCCTGCATGCACAGCATCCCAGTTAATCTTCTGACGTGAATATGTAAGAAGGCACCTCTTGTCGAGGGCTCCCAAAGAAGATGGATCGTTCTAGCAGTGGAAGGTTTTAGGAATAGCAGGCATGAGACGACCTAAAAATGCAATTGTTGATTTATGATGGTTTCAATACGGATGATGTTTTCAAATTTATAAACTAGGTTCACTTGTATACTGAGGGGAGGATGAAAATATGAGCCAATTTCTACAGAAAAATATACATAATCCATTGGTATTGTTTAAAAAGTAGTTTGGTTTTCAATGAACTTTTGTAAATGCAATATATCAGTGGAGAATCCAGAAAAGATTTATTCAGGTCTACGGGAGATGAGGTCATAAATTTTTTGTATCGTCACGTAGATGTCAAAACCTCATGGCTTATGTACTTAAAATACTTTAGCACAGACTTTTACTCTACCTGACTTAATAAGAATCACAAAGAACACTGCAATACTTTCGATAAATTTAATAAAAATGCAATGAAATAACTAGACAAAAAAATGTTTCGACCGCGTCTTCTACAAGAGTACAAAATGGTGACTAGAAAGTGGAAAATTTTTCGAGCCTGTCAAACGGAAAGCAATGTTGTCACGTTTTTTATTATTTTTTTTTTTTGGAAAAAGGAGATTAAGCTAAACAATTTCTGATCATTTTAACTAAAATCAAAGAATGCAGACTGTCTCTAGAACATGGCCCGATAGCCCCGGATTCTCCACTGGCCACATTTTTTAACTCTCTGAACCGTCTAGGTAAGAATTCCAGTTTGTAAAAATCTGAAGTAATTTTCGTTCACAACAGAATGGAAATATTCCTTCTTTAGAGAAGTCGGGAGGACGACACCCATGTTTAGGTGATCAATTGTCAACAAAATGGACCACTTTTCTCGTAAAATTCCTCAGGTGCCCGAGTCAATCTCTTTTTGAATGGGGCGGCTTGAGGCCAGTTAGGGTTCACAGAGTTAAATATTTTTGAAAAAAGCACTGTTAACATATTAAATTATTAGCCGAACAATCAGAAGTTCATTTGTAAATATTTTTTTAATCAGTGAATAAAATATTGTTTAAAAAGCAATTCTAAGGAAATTCGGAATTTTCTAATGTATATCCTTGGTACCCAAAATTTCAGAGATTGTTTTTTTATTCGCACAAAATTAAAACGCACGTTATTTTATTTGAATTATGTTTTGTTCACAATATGCTTTTCAAGTGTTCAGATGAAAGATATACAATCTCTTATCTGTGTGTGTATGAAGGTCGATACACAGCATTTTAGGATAAATTAATAACAAATTACATCAATGGCATTTATTTGTTTCTTGTTGTAAAAATATACGAGCATTTTGAAAAATAATTATTTATTTTTAAAAGTGTACCTTAAATGTTATTAGTTGGATTATGTTACTTTCGTACCATAATCCAAATATTATAATAACTTCTGCATATTCACACTCAGTATGTAATATTTTCTTCTTTTATTAATAAATTTAGAGAGTTAGAAAAATTTATTACTTGCTTAAAATATTTATCAGTTTCGATTATGCCTTTCTGTAACATAATCCAAATATCTTCTCTTCTTCAGCATATTCACCTCAGTATCATAATATTTTTATGCTTTAACAATAAATTTAGAGGATTTAGAAAAATTTAATGAATTAAAATACTTATCAGTTTCGATTATGTTTACTTTGTAACATATTTCAAATATTTAATAACTACACATATTCACCTCAGTATCGCCAATATTTTATTCTTCTTTTAACAATAAATTTAGAGGATTTAGAAGTTAAACTACCACTACAAGTCCAAAAGATGAAAAATCTTTCAGTGATAGATAGTTAACAGTGTAACTGAATAGTATTCCATTGTATAAAATTTAATTTGGGATTATTGAAGTTATTAGTCTTATACTCGATAAGCTATGATAATAATAGTTAATACTTAATGTAACATCTGAAGTTTAAAGCAACAGCCGGCTTGCCCTAATAATTTATTTGATAATATTTGATTTATAATGAGTTTGATTATAAATACATAGCTAAAAAATGAGACAGATTTATTAACACTGTATAGAATCAGTTATCGATATTAGGACGTTAAATGAGTAATCAAGCAAATATTTAAAAGGGTTTAACTGTGTGTCAAGGCAATTTCTAAGATAAATTATCTAAATGAGTGTTTATTCTAATGGTCATGGGTCACGGATAAGCTCATCAAAAATTTTATCATATATCTAATCAAATCATTTTTTTAAAAACTCGATAATAGAATTTCCAGTTTCGGAGAAAACTATATTGCAGTTGACACAGATGACTCTCGAGATAAAACGTATAGCAAATGCACGAACATGTATGTTTAGAGAATATTGTAATAATTCCTGTAATGTCTCAAATATAGTCAAAATAAACGCATATAGATAGATAGATATATGAATATTTAAAAGTAGTACAGTATACTTCTTTACGTCTATCTTTTGATTACCCGTGCTCTTCCGGACTCCAATAAAATTAAAAGAGAGAACATTTTTCACGCTTAGTCATGCGATAAAATCGATGCTCTGGTTATATCCAGTTAATCCAGGAAATAGTGGAGCCGATCGACGGAGGAGGTTAAGAATAGAATTTTTCTTCCCTCAACGTGCACTCTCTACCGCTATTTAACCCATTTCTTGAGAAATGAATTCCACTTCCTCCTAGCTCATTCTCGCATGCAACACGCTTCTTCCTGATCACGCCATTTTTACTTTAACTACGTCCACTTTCTCTTTGCATCAGTGTCCTTTAGTTTTTGCCTCTGTTTATCACTCAGTTGGTAGGCGAGTAATTTTCATACTGAGAAAAAATAAGGGATTTGAACGAAAACGAAGTTTTAAATCATTAAACAAAAATTTAAATCTTCAAAAAACTTGATAATGTAGAATCACTAATACTGATGAATTAGAAGATTATAACAAATGAGGGAAATACACATTTCTCTTCTGCTCTCTACACATTGTGAAAACTTTGTATGATTATATGGACAAAGAGATTTGATTGATGCTGTGACATACTGCTAGTTCTTAAAATATGTGATACCCTACGACAAGAGATGAACAAAACAGCAGAAGCAAGAGACATCTACAGATTTTATTAATGTCAGTAAATGATGTGGAGGAAAGAAATTCCCTAGTTTGATGTTATCAGCAATGCAAATGTAAGTAATTTTATATTTTAATGTTGATGTTATTTGCTCTTCAATAAAAGGTGTTGATCTACATTGTTTTTCTATTGTCTGTGCGACCCCCAGGTGATTAACCCGATAACTGGGAAATGCACTGTATTTCATAAAAAAAAGTAGTTTATCGTAAAATAGTACCAAAGGATAGTCGAGACGATATGATTAATCTACTACCCGAAAAAGGAAATTAGTCTAGTTTTACATCAGGCCGACCACTACAAACGCACAGAGGAGTACATTTATAAAATATTTTCTGAAGTCTAGAAACAGAAAAGAGAGCTTGTTTAATTTGCAGACTTCATCCAAGAGAATTTTCCAAGCGCTATCAAATCTTTGTTTTCACATCCTGCGAATCTAGAACCCCTAAGAAAAAAGGTAGGAAATTCTCTTGCGCTTCTAAAGTAAACAGCAAACTAGAAGATGCAACCCGCTTCTATTCTATTGCAAGGACATTTATGTTTTTATACACGCAAGCAACACTACTTCCATATCGAACTCAAAGCAGTTCTATTGTCTCCAAGCCTCAATAAGTGCCAGCTGTCGCTAGAAAAGATAAGAGAAATATATATGAGATAAATATGACAAGAAATCATCGGAAACAAATTATCCAGAGAATTTCCTGGCGTT
>BGPR01039502.1:0-14282 GCA_013235015.1 Araneus ventricosus
AACAAAATCACATTTAAATGTCTGCGTTTATCACTATTAACAAAATTGCAATTAATTGTCTCTCCATTACCAGAATGACTCCAATGATTGCTTAGTGACAATCTCAATAGTTACTCACCAAACATTAAAACCATTTAAATGGCCACCATCTTCAAACGGATTCGAAAACTAAAACTCGGTACACACAAATCGTTTTAATGACCTCAAGGAACATTCATGCCAAATTCGAACAACGCGTTTGACCGCGCCTGCGTATTTAACGAATTTACATTCAAACATATGAAATGGTAAGCGATCGATTTGGATCAAGACATCGTTTCGCTCGGTGAACTAATTCCCAACTTAACTTCATATGGTTTTATGAGCAAGGACGATTGTACTATTAAGATTATTACTATTATTATTATTCTCTTGATTTAATACCCTGTAAATGGTAGATATTTTTTCCTACACTCTACTCTCGGTAAATCATTGAGAAAATTTGTCATTTGATGTAAAGTTTGCTGCTGATATTTAATCAGAAATTTAAAATTTTAAATTAAAGTTACTGTCGAGATATAAGAAAATACCGAAATTTGGTTATGGAATCGTTTCCCCGTTTACAAATTTGCGAGAGAGCGATGAACAATTAATTTAGTTACATATGAGGAAATAAAATTAGGTCAAGATCCAGATCCTAGGCATTCACGTTGGATAAATTATGAAAGTTATTTCCGAAGCACAATAAGTCACCGAAGGTTAGTTTTTTTTTTGGGAAATTAAAGAAAAGTGTTTTCTAATTAACTGTGCCTCTCACTGTCAAAATTTTGTTTCAAATTAAACAGCCTTTGAAAGCCTAAAAAATTTTGACGTTGGCAGTTGCTCTATATCCCCCTATTTAGTTAGAGGTTAATTGTTAAATTTTCTTTGATATATCATCTTGCGAACTATGAATGCTTCGCTGAAGGTGAAATTACAGCAAAACAAATACAGTAAACTCTGTGTATAACGATAAACCATCCCATAACGATATTTTCTTCGGTCTCGGCATTATTCCTATGTACTCTAAGTTTTTTAAACCTGTCTAAAACGATAATAACTTTTCAGACTCGCTTGTCTATTTCGACAATTTTACCTTTTTAAAAAGATGGTACAATAAAATATCGACTTTCTTCGAAAACGACATCCTATGATTAAGAAAGGGAGATAAGAACGTAATTGGGGAGAGAGGGACTGAAAACCAGAGCCTGTTATGTTTTTTCAAATCCCACTTATTTACAGAAGTCACTACTTTTATAATTATTGCAAAAATTACAGTTAAATATTTGCTTTTACTAGTATTCAAAATTACAATTATGTGTATCGCCATTACCAAAATGATTCAAACGCTTAAGTAGTGACAAACCCGCCAAATGTTGTAACTATTAAAAAAATGGCATATAAATGTTTAAAGAATGAGGACACGTATAAAAATAGTAAAATTTTATTGTATAAAGAATTATGTTTATAGGTTACAGTAACTTAAAATTAAAAATATTGTTTTATGATAAATTTATGTAATTTTTTACTCTATTTTTAAGATGCACACACATTTTACGTTCCTTTCTTATACGCCTACCTGTTCTTAATCCCTTAAATTTCTATTCTGCAGGCGAAAATCGTTAGTTACATTATACATCTTTATGAGACTAATCTTCTTCTAATATTAATATAAATATTGTAGTGTGCAGATATATAGTTTAGGAAATTTTCCTAACTCTGTACTTCACATTTTTTAAACTCCTTTAAGTTTAAGCTATTTCTATCAAAGACGGAAATGCCTGATATTGCAATGTATATGAAAGTTGTGCTCTAATTAATTATAAACTGGTCTATTTTCAACATTGAATCGACATTTTCTGGAAATATCATGCAATTTATATTTTTAATTTCTATAAAAAGTTGATACAATGCATAATGTCATTAAGTAATGCCTTCAATTATTAAGTATATAATGGTCACACAAGTTGGAATCTTAATAAGTTGTACGTTGAAAAAAGGTTTTATTTCCTATTTAAGATCCAAATTATTGTTTATATGATTTGCTGGATTTTCTTCCTATATTTTAAAGAATTTTGTACCAAATATTTTCAGTAAGAGATTATACATTTGGTTAAATTTAAAAAGATGTTTTCTTTCCCATGGAAATATCACTCTTTTGAAATTTCTGTGTTCGAATTAAACAATTTAAAATATCCGTCGGATATAAAAAGCGATTATTTTAAATCATCCTATATGAAGAAAGGTATTTCAGTGAAGAATATTCAAAAGTAATGATAAAGCACAAATTGATCATGCTACAATCAACCTTACCCATTCAACCGGCTGGAACGTAGAAAGTCGCTCTCTGATGACTATTCTAAAACCGGCTCCGTCGCAGAAAGTCATTCTTCGATTATTACTTTAAAACCGGCTCCGGCATAGAAATCGCTAGTGCTTTTTCCCTCGCTCATAATAAGCGAAGCGAGTCAGCTGCTTGTCAAGGTCGTTTTATGGTTTTCACTCGCAATTAGATTTCGGGTGATCCTTTTTGGGGGGATAAACTTTTGAGGGAGAGGAATAATGTTATTCCTGAAGCCAAAGTTATCAAGATCGCTTTGTGATGGTGAACAATAAACTTTATCATTGATTTAAATATTTGGATGTTTCACTGCAATTTTAATATCCGGCAAAAAACTAATAGATTTGTTAAAGCTGCTGTAAAGTTTCCTGTATAAAGGAAACTCTGTCATGTTTACAGCGATAATTAACAATTAATTGTTACTGGTTCATATGACAGGGTTTGGATTTTCTAAACTTGCTTGATGAAATATGAAAAAAGTGCATATAAACTTTTAAAAGTGCTTTTTATTAAAGTGCAATAAAAACTAAAGACTAATTTTTTCTATTTGCAAGTTTTTTTAAAAACTTTTCTTTTGTCTAATTAATAAAAGCGCGGCAAATATTAATATAAATAAAAGTCATTGTATGTATGTTCCGTATATCCTTCTAAACCACTTGACAAACTTTGACAACTTATTATTTAAGACAAGAGGAAGATTACTGTCAACTTTTCAAAGAGCAAAAGTTACTTAAACATGCGAATAATTAATAATTGACCGAAATTTTGCATTAACTTCTGAGCAATTTATCCCCCACGATATATATTTTATATCATTTTAAAGTTCAAAATTTCTACTTCTCAGTGATACCAACTTTGTTTCTGTGGCAGTTTTTCTTGAAATTTTATTAATTTTTCAAAAGTTAATTAAAAAATAATTAAATAGATGCAGACCACTTTGAAATAAGCAAATTTATAGAAATTTCGTTTCTAGGCAACGGTTTAACTTCGAAGCACTTAACCTTTATTCTTTCCGCACAAAAAATTAAAAATTAAGCAAAATTTTAACATTTTTCGGAGATATCTTTACAAAATATGAAGTCACAAAAAATATTTTTACTCAATTTTAAAGTTAAAAAAATTAGCTTTTCAGTGACACAAATTTCATTTTTGTTTCATTTATTTTTTTCACCTTTTAATAAATTTGTCAAGATTAATAATTACACACAATTTGCAATAATAATTTTTTACTGTTAAATAACAAGGACACATACGAAGAACTGTTGCCAGAACTTATTAACTGAATTCTAAAAGAACACTAAAAGAAAAGTTTTAATGAAAACAATTCACAGATTTGATGAAAAAATTTTTATCAGGAACAACTATTGATTTAGTTTATTTTCATTCATTTTAATTATGAAAGATTTTCTATTTAATTTTTTTGTCCCAAATCGTCTATTAAAACCTTTATTATCCCTTACCATTTGTGAAAAAATGAAGTAATTTTATAACAAATATTAATGCCTTACGGAGAAAATTAGCTATCGGCAATTTTTAAAAACGTCTGGTGTAATTGATATGGACGAGTTTTCTGGTTTCTTTACGTACATTAAAAACTTTGACATTATCTGCTTGTATGTTGGACTTCCACTTTGAAGATTCCATTGACTTAGCATTACACCGGAATTACATAGTACAGGCAATTAAATGTAAACAAGCAAAGCAGAAAACTCGTCCATTCGCATTTTAATTAAAAAACGTTTAAGACAATAAAAGAATTTTGTGCATTTCAGTATTTTATAATACGAAAGCATTTTTCACTTTAAAATATTAGACTTGAAAACATTTTAATCCCGAGCAACGCTGGGTATATCAGCTAGCATCTTAATATAAATAAAAGTCATTGTGGTTATTTAAGTGGATATATGTGTAAGTATGTATAATCCACCTCTCCTCTTAAGCCACTAGATCGATAACAACCACATTTTGCGCACTTATAATTTAAAACAAGAGGAACATTATTGTCAAATTTTCGATGTCCAAAAGTTTCAGATAATTAGAAATTTACCGAAACCGTTTTTCCGCAGTAACTTCGGAGCAATTTGTTTCAAAAAATATTTTTATGCCATCTGAAACGTTTAATTTTCACTGATACTAATTTTTATAAATGTGTAATTTTTCCTTCATCCCTTACTATTTTTTTAAAATTTGATAAAAACTTGATTGCATGTAGAGGATTTTAAAATTAAAACAAATTTATAGAAACTTCGTTGCTAGGCAACGACGGGACTTGGAGCTAATCTACCTTTATCATAATCAACTTCTCAAGGAACAAAAGTTAATCAAAGCTTTAGTTAATTAAAAAATTAAGGAAGATTTTGCTTTTTTTCAGCGATATCTTTCGAAAATATTATCTCACAATAACTATTTTGATGCTATATTAAAGTTCGAAAACAATATTTCCAGTGACTGTAATTTCATTTCCGTTCAATTTGTTGCTCTCACTTTAATTTATTTAAAAAAATTAAATTGTATATAAATTTTACAATTTATAACAATACTTTTTTATTGTTGAAGAACAAGAATTCCATACGAAGAGCTGCTGCTAGAACACATTAACAGATTTCTGGTAGTACACTAAAGAAAAGCTTAAGAGTAGACGTTTAACCCTCTGACTCCTAGCGGCCCTCAAAATCGTACTACCTTTGTATACGGAGGTTCTGTTGACATATGGATTGGTTAAATGGACTCGTCTGCCTTTTCCCCTCACTACGGGCGGTTGAAAGCCCACTGGGGCGTGACGCTCTGGGAGAGTCTGGGGTGGCTAATTGACTGATAGTCCTGGATGGGGAAAATAATGATATTTTTTCAATTGTTACCACGATAGTAGGGGTTTCTAATATTTTTCTTTTTATTGTAAGTTTGGCTCAATATATTCAAATAATTTATTTAATTATAAAATAATGTGGAGCACCGTTGTCATGAAATTATATTTGCCATGAATATTTATATCCCTTTTACTAGCTATTTGCTAAATTTTTGGGATTGTAATTACACCTTTCGTATCGTGCATTTATTTTAAATTCGAAACAAATGCATTTTTATTATTTATAGAAAGAAAATCCGTAAGCGCCATATATATTGATATATATTCGATATTAATAAGCAAAAGACGGTCTGAGGATCGCTATTAGTATATTATAATCAGAACACTAGCATTAGGCTTCAGAAAGAAATTTTAGAACTATATTTCTTTTAATAAGACTACTAACTTTACCGAATCAGTTTCTTACCATATGTAAAGAGAAATATTTGGTGACTCACACAAATAGAATAATCCGTTATTAAAAAAATGCCATACTGATTTTTTACATCATATGTATGCTTATAAATGTCCATTAATATAGGAAAATTAAATCTTTATGCTTGAAACATATGGTTACAGATATAATAAAAATTACACAGAATTACATAAATTAAAAAACTTGAATGAAAAATTAGCGGGGAATATCAAGGAATAGATTTCGTGAGAATGACAAATATCCAAATGATATTCAAAGGCGGACAGATTTTTTTTCTTTTATATTTTGTGATCTATGGCCAGAAACACTTCAAGAAATAGAAATGAAAAGCAAAAAAATGTTTTCATATTTAAATAAAAATACATATCTTAATTTTTAAACATTTCAAAAAGAGATGATATTAAAACTGTGAGTGAAAAAATTATTTTAAAAAATTTCGTGTTTAGGCAGGGTGCTCTTTTAAAAGTTAGTTTCAAAAAATATTTTGAGTGCATAACAAAAAAGGAGAGAAATATAAATTTACATATGAGTCGCTCAGAAGCCAAAGATAATAAGTCCATTTTTGTACGTCTTCTGTTTTTGTAAATTTTGATGGAATTAATAACATTATTTTTAGTTATTAAAATATTCACTCGTTGCTTCATTAGAAGACTTTATATACTTTAACTAATCAAATTAATGAACCAAAAGTTTAAAAAATTATTGTATTAAAAACCTGGATTTTCTCAATTTTTTTCTGCACTTATCCGCATTGACTTCAGAACGATTCCTATAATTATATGAAAAATAATTATAGGATATAAATATACTATGTAAAATATGCTTATGTGAAAATACTCACGTTAGATGCTTCCGGTTTTCACTGAGCATTTAACTGCTGAAACAGATTACGCTGATTATGATAAGGCTCAAAACAATTTATGCAGAGGCACACTTTACATGCTTGACAAATCCAAGTGCTTTCTACGGCATGATTTCCAAGGGTTTTAATTTTTAGACTGCTACAGTGCCTGCACACCCTTTTCCTTCCTTGAATTTTTACACGCTCGTGTTTGTGAGAAATGATACGAGTTGATGTGGCGATAGAAGGCCGCAAGTTTTTTATCAATGAAGCTATCAGTCCCATCTTAAAAGTATATAAATTCATTGGTTTTTTCAGATTGGGCATATTAGTTAATGTATATATAATATGGGCATTGTTTACTGCAGTATTGATAAGAAACCGATACATATAAAACCACCACTTATAGGACTTGCGGGCTACATCATAATATTGTCTCTTCTGATCTGCAAGATCTACCCCTCCCATAAATTTGTTATATTGTCTTATAGTTTGGGGGCAAGGAATTGAAGTAACATTACCTCCAATTCTGCGTTTTGTTGACTCAATCGTATACGTGTTGGCAGTTTACACTAAAGCTATCTCCTTTTTGTCTTTCCAAATGGTACAAGTTAAATTTGGAGTTTCAATGCATTGAAAACACTTGCTTTCTCCAGCAGTCTTAAGTTTGAATTCTTTTATGTTTTCAGGGAGATATTTCCTATTTAGCATAATTGTACCAGTTGAATATTGTCCAGCGTTCAACAAGTCTCTCATAAGAAGAACACTGGAAAAGAATCGATCAAAAAAGATATGATGCCCAGTGCTTTTCAAACAACTGCACAAAAAACGAATTACATCATATCCTAGCCCTTTCTCACTACGGGGGACATTATCTTTCTTTCCACAATAAGGCTCGAAGTTATAAACATATCCAAGTCTGGAATCGCATAGCATCCAAACTTTAATTCCTCGTTTAGCTGGTTTCATTGGCATATACTGCACGATTCCAAGTCTTCCTTTATATTTAATAAGTGCTTCGTCAATAGACAATTCTCTGTAAGGGGAAAAGTGCTTTAAGAAATTCAACTTTAAATCTTTCATAAAGGGATCTAACTTTTGCATAATATTATATCCTTCATCTTGGGTATTTTTCTCTTCTTCTCTGTTTGACAAATGAAAGTATCTCAAAATTTCCATAAACCTGTCCCTCGTCATCGTTCGTTTTATCATGTCGTTTCCTAACATTGGGTTACTTGCCCAGTAATCACTCATTTTTGGTAGGCGGGCTATACTCATAATTAGCATTACTGACAAAAAATTCCAGATTTCTTCAACGAATTCAACTGGCTTCCATTTTGAATGCGTGATATTTTTCTTCTCCTGGATATATTCTGCATATTTGTTAGTATTCACTCGTACAGTTTCGCACATACTATTCGTGAAGAATAATTTAAAATATTCCGAGGGGTCCGATCCTGTTGGTAGATTGTGTACTGGACCGCTACAAAAATTCGGCGACTTAACTTCTATTTTGGAGTTATCAATAGCTGTCGTCCAACTAATTTTGCGATCTTTATCAGCCCCTTTTCCATCTTCTTCAATCGCTATTGATTGATGAGATTGATCGATGTCATCTGCATCTTCTTCAGTTTCAGTATCAATTTCAGCTTTGTCGGTTATTACAGAGGAATCATTTCCACTATCTAACTTTGGCCAGTCATCATCTTCGCTTGAAATTTCATCCTCGCTTGAAGTAGATCCGAAAAGAATGGCATCTATTTCAGTCTGACTCAAAATAGTTCTTTTCCGTTTACTCATGCTTAAATTTAAATTAGCTCAGAAAGAATATCAGTAAAAGAAACTCTCCAGAAACAACTAACTCGTATAGTAGATATGTAGTACGGAACTAGCAAGCACTATTTTCTAACTAAAATCTACAAGTGAGTAAGGAGAAAGCCCTTATATACTTTTTTCGAAGAGTATTGTTACATTTCACAATGCTTTTCCACAAAAAGGGTCTGCCTTTCAGGAGTGATAAATTAACCTGTTGCATCCTAAACTGGTAACCTTTAGAAGTGATTGAGAATAATGGGAGTATTTAGAACATCTCCTTCGGAATTCAGTTGTGTCCTGTTGAATCCACACTGAACAAGGGAAAATAGGCTCCTTTACAATGCAAGGCTCTTATTTCCATAGAAAAATCTGTCGGACACATGTTCCATGTAATTTTAACCCCTACTTACAACATAAATGGTTCTGAAATAGGCTGTAAAGGCCAGGTGTAGCGTTTTCTCTTCTTGGGTATTTTTGACACTAAAATTAGTGACAATTCGGTGATTGATTTGATGGTACATTTTTGTAATGACAATGCAACAGGATAAAAGACTACTTTTAACATAGAGAGACATGCTTCTTTCTTAGACTCAGGGAGAAATAGTAAAAATTGTAAGGGAATTTATTTATGAGGAAAGCACAAATGTTTGTAAGTAAATAAAACAGAATGGCGAACGTCTATATTTCCTTTGTACGAAAAAAGATAAACTAGAAAATTGAGCGTACTGTAAATGAATTTAGAGTATAACTGATACATCATTCATTATATCTCAAGATAGTTGATTCTAGATTAAAGTCTTTGCGATTAATTGAATTTCAACTAGTCTTTTTAATACCTAATTTATAAGAAAAGATTTTTTTTATTTAATAAAAAGAATATAAAATAAAGCAACTTATCAGCAATAAAAGCAGCAAACTCAGAAAGTAATAAATCTACTGCATTAGATTCGGAGGGTTTTATCATATATTTAAAAATTGTTTGAGGTAAAATATTTTAGTCGAGGCTGTTTTTATTATTTTTTTTTCTAATTTTTTATTTCGCCGGTAGAAATTGAGTAAAGTTGTTGATTTTTTCGTGAATTTTAATTTTTGAGATTGTTTAGTCAATTCATTAAATTTTAGCCAATGTTTCAGAGAATTTCAAATTTTTCAATCCTGACTCAGTTTGGAAAGCTTTTAGAGTAAATGTGTTTTAATTCTTGGTCCCTCAAATGTTACGTAGAAAAACTTCATTCAATACTTTTTTAAAAAATGAAGTTATATCACTGATATATGCTTTTTTTAATATGACTCCTTATCGCTTAGAAATAAAATGTAATGTCTCGTATTTTACATGCTATTGCACAAACCATTTACAGCATTGATTTTAAGAAAAAACAGAGTTAATAAAAACAACTTTTAAATGTACACTTTTCTTTAGTTGTATATAATGGGAAAGCATTTTATTTTAGTTATTTCTCACTGATTAATCTTTGTTTAGTTCATTATTATAAATATTATGTAATCTTGAAATCATTTTTTACACAAATTTGCACTTATGAAACGCCTCTTGTGTGGAGTAAAAATATTAAAACTGGTGTATTGTCATCGAGAAGAAAAATTGCAAGAAATTTTAAAAATCCAGGACATTACTAAAAACAATTACCACAGCTTACGATTTTTTTTGTTTTTGTTTGTTTATATTTAAAATCTTGAATTCTTTAATCAAGACCAATCAATCAAAAAATTACATATTCATGAGTAAATAATTTTAATTATATTTTCAGGAGTAAAAGTTAACCCGTTTTAAATGAAACATTGTTTATATATTAACGTTCAAAATGATATTTGCCTTCATTACAAGAAATTCGAAAAAATCTACTCAAATAAATTAATTTCTAAGAAATTTAAATTTTTAAACAGTTTTCTTACGCTTCAATATTTTTTCATTCAAATAAATACAGATCTTGTTTATTAAAAAATATAACAGGTTAAAATTATTTCAGAATCTTACGCTTCAATATTTCTTCATTCAAATAAATACAGATTTTGTTTATTAAAATATATAACAGGTTAAAATTATTTCAGAATCTTATTTTGAAAGTTCAGCGTTCAATTCTTTCAGAAAACATTTGAAGCTTCCCGCAGGCGAAATCAATTCATCACTGTCAGCTATGAATAGCGGACGTTTCCCCTCCTCGAAGAAACGCTTGGGGAAAATTCGCTTTACTACCCACACCCCTAGTTTGACCCTTGCCCGCCCGAAAATCCGACTGGCTCGTATAGAACCTACAAAGCCGGCTGGGGCGGGTGTCGTAGTGAGAGTGTTAATGCTTTATAGCAGGAACAACTACTGATCTGGATTATTTTAATAATTTTTAAAAGTGAAAAAATAACTATTTGATTAATTGCCCCAAATTATTTGTCAAAATCTTTCTCATTCTTTAATAATTATGGACAAAATTTGAAAACAAACAACTATAAAACGTTTCAGACGACAAAAGGATTTTCAGTATTTTAATTTTCTATACAAAAATAGTTTTTCATTAAAATTATTACACATAAATTTTTTTTTATCCCGAGCAACACTGGGTTTAGTAGCTAGTTTCTTTATAAAAGTAAATTTAATTCGCACCCACTCTTCGCATATAGAATTTTTTCATGCTTTTATTATTAACCCTTTGAACGGCTCAAATATTTCAGCTGAATGCTTTGAAAATGTGGACCCTCTGTAGCTAGATGGTGTACACAAATTGCTCAAGATTTGTTATTCACGAACAGGCGTGAAAACGGCAGAGAAAGTTTTCCTTCCCCTCTGCCTATTGTTCGTATAACAGCAGGGTATCATCTTCCCCACTGCCCGTGTGCTTAACAGGAGGGTAGGACCATTCAAACTCATAAATCAGTCTACCAGCTGGTATTGTTGTCTGTGGCTTTCAACTAAAGAACTTACTCGTCGATTTGAAAATGATTCCGTTTCGTCTAGAGCTTTTAGAGAGTGTAGAATTTTTCATATTCTTATTTTTAATAAATATAGAGAAAATTTCTTTCATAAATGATTTGAAATATCACTCATCAAATATTTCAAACAATAATTCTTTCTGCTTTCAATCAAAGATTTTACTTCAGTTTCTTTTCATTTTTTTTTTTATTATTAAGCTTTTGTAACATATTTTGTATATACCTCTGATTAAAATATATTATATTTTTAAAAATGTTATTTCTTATATACGATAATAGTACAAATTCTGCATTCAGTTAGAGAATGTAAAATGATTTGTTGTCTTCAATAATTAAATAAAAGTTTGTATAATTTTCTGCTTCAGAAGATTCGTGTTTTTCATTTCATTTTAAGCTTTGAATATTGAAAAATAGCCTTTTGTCAATGGTAGATAAAACACCATATATTGCGTTTGAAAAAATTCTTCTGAAATAATCAAGGAAGATTGACGAGATAATAAGATTTTTTAAACTAAATTTAACACTAAAATAGAAAATATGCTAAAATTCCGCATGTACATCTATTGCTTTGATCAAAATTAATATTTTCTGTTTTAACTTGTCTAAATATTCCAATATCAGTTTCTTATTTTATTTATAGACTTGATGCAATTTCAGTAAAGTGAGTTGATGTTACCTGGTCTTACTCGAGACAAATATTTTCATAAGTCCATTTAGTATTCATAGCAATCAGAAAATAAAATTTTAATTGAGTGAAATAATATATGAAGAAAAATATTATGGATTTTCCCGAATTTCAAAAGCTTAAATCGTTTAACGATCATATGATTTGTTTGGTGAGCAATACTTACATTCATTTTTTTAAAAAATAAAAAAAACGGTTTATTCAGGATATATAAATTTTTTAATCACAAATTTTGTTTACGTGCACATTTTTTGTTTTATCCCTTCAGGGCGCTGCTGAAGACACCCTTTTTTAAGAAATTTTTTTTTCCATCCAACTTTCAGGTATGCAGATTCACCAAAATAATTTTTATTGATTATTATTATACATTTCAACTTGATTTCAGGGAAATCACAGGTTTCTCTGAGTTTATAATGCGAAAATTTTTCTTTCTCAGAAAAAAATTCCTTCTCAATCAATTTCACAAAAAATCTTACTCTTTGTCTTACTCTTTGCTTCGCAAAATTAGAAAATAAAGACTTAAGAAGGAAATTTGTCTATCATTCAAATTTATCCACTATTTATTCTGTGATTAATCACCGCGCACTTGCAGAGCTAAAATGTCCATATTTTTTTCTTTCTTTGAAGAGGCTTATTATCAGTTTCTTACACTGCTGTCATTTATCAAAGCCAGCGAATCTAAGAGCATGAAATCTGTTATGGAATGCCTTGAAAAAAATGATCTCCTTAACAAATAACTTAGTGCGCCCATTTGCATATTTCAAATTTAATAATCTTGGTAGTCTAGGGAATAAAAAATACATTAAAATACAAACACTTTTTATACAAATAATCATTTAACTCATACAAAAATCGTAATAAATCAAACCACAATAATGCTCCTTATATAAAATTCATGTATTCAACCTAATAAAATAAGATTGACAACATATGATTTGTTCATTTTCGATAAGTCTTATACCCATATATCGTTAGCTAATATCATTAATTAATTTTCCAGTTATGCGGATTCAGTAGATAAAATGACTAATCAAAACAATTGTGCGCCTCTAATGCTAGATCTCAAGTAATTTTTTATTATTTTTATCTTGAGGAAGATTTTCTGTAGACACTTGACGTTATTGGTAATGTCAATATAACTATAGAACAGAAGAAAATTTGGATACAATTTAAATAAATTTTTTTAAAATAAATATTTATAAACTATTTGAAATATTGTGACCTGGAAGGTAAAACTTAAGACAGAATTTTGATTTCGTTAAATAAATGAATTCAATTCATTTTCGTTTTTACACCAATCTAAAGAGGCGTGTGGCCTTGTGCGGTGGCATCTTTCAGAAACCCCTCCCTCTGTCTCTGGTCAAGCATTCCTTTCTCGTAAAACATAAAATTCCTCATTATTTTTGCAAATTCATCTTTGTAGAAATGTGGCAGTGTCTCCCTGATTTTATGAAGATATATTAAAATTGTTCAGTTTGAAAACTTTCAGTGCTAAAATTAAGGTATAAAATGTGAAAATAGTTTCAATTGGAGTTTCAAAACATGGAGCTAAAAGCAAAAAACAACTTTACCTTTGCAGTCAATGAACTTGAAAATAACTCCCTTTTCAATTTTCTGTCGATTTACGATAATTGGCATTCATTTCTGTATTGAAATAAAATATTATACCGGCCGAATAGGTTTTCTTCGTATTTTAGTTATCAAGTGGCATTCTGTTAAAGGTTTAACTCTGACTATTTTATGTATTTAAAAAACAAGTTCAACTCATCATTTCTTCATATTAACAAACAACTATTTCTTCATATACAGCAAAATAAATAATAAGTAGAACTAAAACCACCGGTGGCCTCCCTAAACTTTCTCATGCTTCTCAAAAAATTTGTCATTTCCCTCCCCCATGTGGACTAAAAATTCGAACCTACTGTATGAGAATGAAATGAGTATCAAAGGTTTTCATTGTAGATATAGTGATTGTAATAAATATTTAAGGTGAAGAATCATATTCAGAGATGCGTATCTATTAAAACATAATATTTATTTTCTATACTCACTGGCTCCACTTCAGGCAGGAGCGTGCACCGAAGAAAGAAAACAGGAAAATGAGCTCGTTCGCTATCCTTTGAATAACACACATGCTCAGAAATTGCTTCCAGTACGCAAGTAAAAAAAAAATTGAGCCATACGAATTTGAGCAGCTTTTTTAACAATTGAAACAGAATTTTGGGCGTCAGATCTGCAATTAATGTTATCAAACGTCATACCAAAATTTTATATATCTAAGCCAAAAGGGTTTTATGAGAATATAATTTTAAGTATGCAGTCTGCAGTCAGACAGACCATCAACCTTTCGACAGATTTGAT
>BGPR01039503.1:0-14281 GCA_013235015.1 Araneus ventricosus
AGCTTCTGAAAATGATGTATGTTAGTTTGACCACGTTCCTTTAGTTTCTGGTTTTCCTTTTCTTTCTACCATCTTGTTATCCTGCTTATGTTAAGTGCATCCGTCTTTAAGTTTTTTCCAAAATTGTTTTGTGTATATATGTATTTATGTGTAAAATGTTAAATATCGAAAAATAAACAAATAAAATAAGAAAATGCTCTGTATTTCATTATTCTGATACATTATTGACTTTCTGAGTGTGGAGGATGTGAATCTGTATAATACTTGGATAAGTTAATAAATTATCCTCTGTCGACTGCTTTATATCACTAAGCTCATTGGGTGAGTGGGCCGTTCTGAGTTGTGGAATAGAATGATAATGATGGAACTAAACAGCCGGTTTGTAGCTTGATCAGCATAGAACCATGGACTACTTTTAATTGCCATTTATATAAAACGCTGCAATATCGTAGTCAAAGTCACAATTGCCAAATCGTAAAGAATAATTGAGATTTGTTCCGTTTACAGTCATACCTCACTGTTTCAACGATTTATTGACAGACATTTTCTGAATGGAAATTATTTACCAAGCGTGGAGAGTTGATTTTTATTGTCATCTGTCAATAATTATGAAGAATTTAAGTCGAATATATTAAAACTCGACATCGTTTCAAACCATACTTTTGAATGTTGTTTCTGGGAAAGTGACTTAACATTTGCATATAAAACTATTATCCCATGTTATAATTTATCTAACTTCTTTTCTTTTTACAATAAAATTCTTTTATTCTTTTTAATTTTATTGTCTGATAATTAAAATATATTTTTTCTTGTTCTAGTTTTGAATTTTGCATTTTTTTTAAAAATTTTTAAATTTGCTATATTTTTCTTGTTGGCTGTTTACATACTACCCCTTTTTATATCATGGTTTCTATTAAAATGAAAAGAGCATTTTTTGAAATATTGGGGTTTTAGAGATTTATTACGGTGAAAGGAGGTATATTTTGTGAAACAACTTTTCGAGACGGCTAATGCAAAATTAAAAATAATAAGAAATATATTATCAATTTATATTATTTTATAAACAATAACTTATATTTATAAACAATACAATGTATTGTTTAGCAACGGATTCGGAAACCCTCCGATCTCTTGCGCATGCGCCGGGCGGACTTATTTTCATCAAAATAGGGGGAAAGTGAAGAATAAAAGGGTGATGTTTACATTTTACTGAGAGTGATCGAACAAAGAACTCCGTAAATGCGCTCATATGACTCATTGCCTGACACCTCTTTCCGGTGTAAAATCATCCAAAAGTGGTAGTCTCGAAATCCGTTGCTGAACACACGGAAGATATACGTTTATGTATTAATATTTTATATATTTAACAGTTTACTAGATAATGTTAAATAGCGAATATTTTTTATTTAAAAGTTAAAATTGATAAATTAAACATTTAAATAGAAGTAAAAAATGTCTACACAATTTAGATATCTCTTATAATGTTATATTATATTGTTGGACTATAGTAAGTAAAATAGGCATTAATTACTGTGGTTCCCTGTAATTGCATTTTATCCAAGGTGGCTACTTGTACTATACATTCCTATTCGAAAATTTAAAAGATCGCAAATATGTAAGCAGCATATTAGTTTACCTCATTGATATTTATGATCAACAAAATCAATGGAAAAATACAGGGTGGTCGTAAATAATTTGACCTATTTCGAAAATTAATAAAAAAAACTTATAATGTATCAACTTCGTATTTTTTTAAATGAGAGAGTAGCTCAAAAAGTTTTTTCAGATAGGTAACGCTCCGTTACAGCACACTAACGGCCTTATTCACCATCCATGGTTAAACCATGATCAGCGGTTAAATGATGGTTCTGCCATGCTAATGCGAAAGCTGACCGAAATGCGTCGCCAAATGTACAACCTAGCGGGTTGCTATTTTGGCAGAGTATCTCAATTTCTCGGTTGTAGGCGATTTTTAAAATTACCACTCAGCCTTCGAGCCAAACGAGTTTCTCGCCAACTCGCCAGTTAGGGTTTACACCCAGCCGATCATTTCGGTCAGCATTCGCTTGTTCGTGTAAATTCCCGTTTAATCGCTGATCATGGTTTAACCATGGATGGTGAATAAGGCTATAAATAAGCTGCAACGGGAGATTCCCAACACAAGTATCAAAATGTCTACAGTGCAACAAAAGGCACGTCTATGGTTCCACGAAAGCAAATCAATTGTAACAGTTCAAAGATATGTTCACCTAGAGTATCGAAAATGTAGTTTCCACGTAAGAACCCCATCAAGGGTTGGTATGAGCAATATTTAAAGGGAACAGGAAATGCGCATCATAGGAAAGATCTGGACGGCCACCGGTCTCAGACGAAGTTGTTGAGCGAGTGAGGGAGACTTTCACTTCTTCATTGCTCATACCGACGCTTAATGGCGTTCTTACTTGGAGACCGTCAATTTCGATGCTCTAAACGAAAACTGTTGCAACTAACCTTTGAACTGCTACAATTTATTTGCTTTCGTGGAACCAGAGATATGCTAGACGTGCCTTCTGCTGCACGGTAGCCATATTGACACTTTCTGCTACACGGTAGCCATATTGACACCTTCTGCTGCACAGTAGTCATATTGACACTTTCTGCTGCACGGTAGCCATATTGATACTTTTTGCTGCACAGTAGCCATATTGACACTTACGTTGGAATCTCCCGTTGCAACATTTAATGCGCCGTAACGGCGCGTTACCTGCATGAAAAAACTTTTGAGCTACTTTCTCATTTAAAAAAACTCGAAGTTGCTACATTATAGGAGTTATTTCATTAATTTTTGAAATGGGTCCAATAATTTATGACTACCCTGTACAATCTCTCATAGATGTAGTAGTTGATTTTAGGAAGGGTTATTTATGAAAACTCATTATAAGACACAAGAACAAATAGAAATAGGTCCTGAATTCTAGAATATGTTGATTTACTTCTTCCGTAAAATAACATCTAAAAAAAGTGCCGTAATTGAGTTGAAATGTAATTACATGGAAAGGAAATTAAACTTTTCATGTCTGTAAATTAGATAAATTTCGTCATAATTTTAGCTATAACATACAAATTCTAATTCGTTGGAGTATTCCTATAATTGCCGCCTCGGATTATACTTTGCATCATATTAATCTCATCTCTTGCATTATTTTGATATCATGCAACAAAGCCAATTTTCATGTGGGGATCCCTTCACAGTGCATTTGAAAACAGCAAATAAATAAAGTGCATTTTATCTGACGAAGGTTTTTCTAATACTTTTCTTATCAAAATATAACGATTTGGTTTAGAAGTTGACTGTACTGATTACTTCATCTGCAACTTAAATTCCCACTTTCATGGCTATATAAAGTCTATTGAAGACGGACTCACCCATTTTAAACCATGGTCAGATGACCAGGGCGAACCAGAAATATTGTCCCATTACCAAACTTTCGCACCACACCAACCTCAGTTTCTCTAAATATAAAGCATTTAATTCGATTCAAGATTCAAATATATTTATATTTTCTTTGATTAATTAATGTAATAAAATATACTTGTTTCATCAGCAGTCTAAAGAAGAACAATTTAGCATGGCCTCCATCTTTCTCTACTTTGGTCCAGAACAAAACTTGTTTTGCATCATTTTTTGAATTTATCGACAGCATTTTTCCCCACATTATATAGACTATAAAGTTTGTATCTGTTTGCTGGCATTTATACAATTTATTATTTATTTATTATTATTTATTTTTACTTTTCAATTTTTGGAATTTAATTTTTTTCTCTATTATACTTGGATCAGACCCTTCTGTTTTGTTAACTGTGCGAAATTTGTGTGTTTTATATGTCGTGTGATATTTTGTGTATTTGTGTGCTTCTATATGATTTTTGATTGCTTTATTCTTTTTTTCATTTTTCCCCACCTTGTACAGCTTTTACTCCATTTCTCGTTATTATCCTTTTTTTGTCTATATGTGACCAGTTATTTTGCGTCTATACCCTTTTTAAAAAATTTTATTATGTTTCGGTATCTATTTCCCTTGTTTATTCACTTCGTTGCTTAATACCATTCATATGTTCGTACTGATGTGACCAATTTATTACATATTTGTTTTTTTCTTCCCCTTATTCTGTTTGGAATTTGTATTTGTATAATTTAATTTGAAGCTTCCTTCAACCCTTTTTTGAGTCTTTTACCTACTTCTGTAAGCCTTCTGTTGCACTTGTTGGTGTCCAAGGAGTTTTTTCTCAAGAGACTGCAAAAAAATGGTTTACATTGCTTAATTTTTATTTAAATATTTACGTTAGTTGAAATTCCATTTAATATTGCAATTCTGACTAATTCTTAGGCGTTTAAAATATAAGGTATGCATTTTAATATTATCCAAAATTATTTCTTTCACTAAATTCAAGCTTTCCACTCCGCTGAATATAAAATTTTGCGTTAGTTTCGCCGGTTTAGATGAAAATTTTCGCTGCCACGTAAGTCAAAATTATGAAATTTACAGTAAAAAGAAGTTTTCTTGCTTGCTCTTGCTCAATAGTCACGGGATGCACCATGAGCTAAAAGCAATTCCACAAGCTCTTGGTGATTATTATGCTTTTAAACTGAGAATAAATTCTCTTCGTAAATGAACTTCCCCTAGAGATTCATTTCTGGAAATCAAAATATTAAGAAGCAATGCGAATTCTGCCACGTCTATGTTTCTAGGCGAAACACAAAATTTCTTAGTCCAAATAATTCAAAAAATCATTTTCAGTCTAAAATATTAGTTTGATACCTTTTTTTCTAGATTTGTTCATTGCAGCAGTAAAGTTTAATTTCTACTTGCACGGGGAACCGATTTTTCTTCTAGATAATTTTCCTTCTATCAGAGTACTGAGTTAAGCGAATTAGTTTCAGTGGCCCCAAAGTATAGAAGAAGGAAAATTCTCTTTAAAATGTGAGAATATTTGCTGTTATTTTAAAGAAATTTCCCTTATATACTTAAACTATTATAAATGAGAATTAAATAAATACAAGGATATTATACGACCCAAACTCCAACGAAAGCTACCAGTTTTCTGAAATATCGCATGAGAATATCGTCTATGGGCTGGTTATTTCTTGAAATTCCTTTAATTTTATATTAACATGACGAATTCCAAATGAACATTTTGTTAAATCTTTCGAAAGTACTTCTTTTGCAGCATCAATAGGTTTAATTATAAATTCATTATATATTTTCACTAAATAATTTTTTGGCATTTTCTAATACAATCTCAATTACATAAATACAACTTTCTTCAAAACTATTTTTCTTTCCTTGAAAGTGAATATTTGTCCAGAAATATTTGTTGACTATTTCAGACGTTTCTTAGATCAGTTAAAAATTTTCAATTCGAACATCAAATACATCAGTATGTTGGTATGAATTAAATTGCACTACATGATGATTCATTCATGAATATTATTTACATATATATAATCAATAAAAGACAGAAACAGATAGAAACTCATCAAATATTCGGGAAATCATGTTTAAAACCTAGCAAAAGTTGTTATGAACCTTCAATATTTGTATTTAGGGATTGAAAAGAAAACTTTGGTGCACAAAACAAAATGAATACTTATTTTTGTCTATCCAATATTACAGCTTTAAAATTCCTTCACATAAATAATACACATAACATCTTTTTTATTTTTGAAAAAATAGCTTTATTTTAAAACATTTTTACTTGCATCTCACGATGTAAATCCTAATCATTATAATCTCTGAAAAAAGGAAGTAAGAAAAATTAAGTTTTTTATGTAAAAAATAGTATAAATAATAATAAAAAATACACTAAAGATTTATTTAATTATAGCAGAAGCAAACTGAAACTTTTTTCCGTTGTTTGGGAAGAAAGAGACAATTCATTGTCTTTGATCTCATGCTTCGATTAAAAATTTTATCTTTCAAGAGGGTAACTCTTGGGAAAAGTGCCTTAATGAAAAGAGGATTACATGTTTGTTCTTAACTTCAAAGTATTTGTGTCTTTTTTAAAACAAATAAAGCTTTTCAAAAGTTTTATTTTTTCGACTTACAAACTGCAAGTTCTTATGTAGTATTTTTTAAAATGTCCTTAACTCTTAACGAAATGTGGAAAAAAGTGTTTATTTATTTCAACAGTAAGGAATAAAAAGAATAAATTTAACTAAGAGTAGAAAAGGTTTAACATATTTTATTATTGATGAATAGCTTTCCACACAGTGCTTTAGTCTGAATAAGTTAAAGGTTTGTTTTATTTCGTTGTAATGTTACTTTTTTTCTAATTTTTTTGTGTAATGTTTTTCGAAATATTTAACTAGTGGTATATGGCAATGATTTAAAAATGGAAGCTATATAATTTGAACGGAATCGAAGCATAAATGATAAGATCTAGACGTACGACTTTTAGGTGTTCCAGACGTGTAGCTGAGCTTAGGTGGAATCATGAGTGTAACTGGAGACTTCCTATGCAATATTCTTGGACACGAAGACAGTAATCTTCTTCAGAGATATAATATTAGCGAACACAGGTATCTGTCAAAATCAGTTTCATCTTTGTACTTAATAAAAATGTTCATAATAAAACTTCCTTACCAAAAGGGTAATGAAATATAGTTGCATACATCTTCAAATTTTGTCTCCGTGGGCACGTAACTAATTATTACATATGCATTTACTTATGAATCTATTTACCAAGGAATACTCCCTTATTTGCCTCTTTTCCTTATGAATAGTAGTATTCAGTGGAAAGTATTGACAATGATAAATGAGAAATATATATATATATATATATTTAAATATTTCAAATAATCAAAACATGTGTTATTTTCACTATATACATATATTAATCTAAAAATTAAAATTAAAATCAAAGTACCTTATCAATAATCATACAAATGAAATACAGAAGATATTTTGATTATTCACTATTACTACTATGAAAAAGACAACCCAGAATTGGAATTCCAACAATTAAATGCCAATCAGTCTTGGGAACCGATATATGTCGCATTAGTCTAGATTTGTGGCGCCAACAATCCGCGAAAGCCAATTGTTGGAAAAATGAAAAAATGGGGGAATAAATCCCCGAAATCTTTCAAGATGGTATGTAACTTAAAGTATGTAACTTATAACATACCAATTCAATAGTCTTAATTATCGTTATGACTTGAGCGTTATCCTAAAGACAGTTCCGCATTTAAAGTGAAAATATTATTTCTAAATTAGCTTCTAATACTATAATAAAATACATTAAAAATTAACTATAAATTTAAATTTAACCTTTTATAATATATATATATATATATATATATATCCTGATTTAGAACAGCATTCCATTCTGTTTTTTCACGAATT
Organism: Araneus ventricosus; assembly: GCA_013235015.1. Classification (NCBI taxonomy): domain Eukaryota; kingdom Metazoa; phylum Arthropoda; class Arachnida; order Araneae; family Araneidae; genus Araneus; species Araneus ventricosus. The sequence goes on from BGPR01039503.1 coordinate 7,386, forward strand.
AATGAATGTTTTCTTTCGTTCCGTATGATTGATTCATGAGCCAAGGCTCTAAATAGACAATTTCCATCTTCTATTATCGTATATTCCATTCGAAGAAAATGGCACTTAATTGTCTTAAGGACAGTTATTTATACTTTTTCGCTTTTATTCTAGCGCGCATCTTACAACAGAAACAGGAAGAAATAATAAAGTATCCATGTTCAAAATATAGCATGTTAATTTCAAAATATGATGAATAGATTAAGTTAGTGAAGAATGAGAAATAAATTAATAAGAAATTGAACGTTGTAACATTTATTTATGTTTGAATGAACGTGAGGTTATAAATGCTCGCATTGAATACTTAAATTCCTTCTGTTTTCTGGCACCTGGCAATATTTTTAGTGTGAATTTAAAAATAGGAGATTGAAGTCGTGTAGTAATGTGTATGCGTTAAATCCATCTCAGTACATCCTCTCTTAATTAAGGTGTCCCTATTAATTTCAAATAATACTATATCTAAGTAAAAATAGCCAATTTCAATTGTAGATAAGAAAAAAACCTTATAAAAAATAAGACATGACTTAATCCTTAACCTTAATGACACAGATTAAATATTCGCTCATTTGTTTTATTTAAGGGCCTTTTATTTAAGGGCCTAAGATAAAATAGTGTGAGTGGATTATTTTGAAATTTCCAACCACAGTTTTTCTTCTAATAACGTTAGAAAAAATTATAATGGCTTTTATATATATACAAAACAAAGTAAACAAGACATATCAAAATGCAATTCAAAAACTAAAAATTTATTATTTAGACAAAATAATCAAATCTAAAATAAATCTAAAAAATGAGAATACTATAGATACTAAAAGCAAAAGATAAGTTTGAACATTTAAATGCTAACATGTAAATGAACTCTGTTGCTATCAAAACTATTGTAAAAAGGCAATCCAAATATATGGAGTTTTCAACAATTAAATTAATAGCTTGTCTGTGGACAAGCTTAGCCACAGGTGAAATCAATTTTGCTGTACAAGCCATTCGTGTTACTAAAGTTGTTGAAAAAAACAGAAAGGGTAATTTACCCTAAAATGAAAGAGAACGAACTGAGAATGAAAAATCACGCATTAACACTAACAATACGTTACAACTCGTTATATGGAAAGTACCTAAATTAAATCTATGAAATACTTCAAAATATTGCACTATTACATTGCACTAAAACAATAAATACATAATTCAATAATATATTCATACTTATTCACTAAGAATTATAGAATGAGTGTTTTTACTTATCCTCGACTTGTAATCCACATTTTAATATAAACCGTCACTTAGTTTGACTTCACAGATTGCCAACACACACACAACACCACAGCATACCCCCGAACTCGGCGCCTAAACGGCACCCTGTCGGTTGGATGAGCATGTGTGAAACTTTATTGAAAATCAAAAGCAAAAAAAAATTACAACATTAGGATGTAAATACACTTGAAAGGGAACACAATTATACATGAACAAAGAAGAATAAAAAACACATTGAGGATTACAATCCGAGTATTATAATAGAAATTTACAAGGGGAGTTATCAAATTTGAGTGCAGTGAAAGGGTTGAATGTTTCATTTAGTTACATTTTTTCATGCAGTTGCAGCTCCATGATTCGGGGCTGATAGTGGTGTTCGATGCGACGAAAAAGAAGAATTGAAAAACGTATTACACCGGTTACATTAATGAAAATTGTCGCAACCATCGTGGGACCAACCAAAATCGTGGGACTGTTTTTTCGTTCTGTCTTGTTATTTATACTGAGGGGTCGCTGGAATTGTTACTCAAGGGTTGTGGCAGTGATGTGAAGGGTGAATTTTTCGAATGAATTACGGAAAAATTCGTGGTGGCTGGATGCTGTTTTTAAGCTAGTGTGCTCTGCTGCTGAACTGGGAATTCTTCGGACTTCTGGTTCTAGGAGGCGAATCTTTGGAAGTATCTATTTCTAGGCAGGAGTATGTGACGGTGTTGTATTTTGACTTTTAATTAGGTCTTCGTTAGTCGCCAGGAATGTGATTAAATTATCTATATTTCGTCTTGAGAGTTTTCTGGATAGGGCGCTCTTCCACCAATGGACTAACCAACACACACACACACACACACACACACACATGGCTAACTATTAACCTGGCTAATGCTGTCCCAAAGCAAAGCTACTAATTGTATTGTTGAAAACTCCATTTACTTCATTTACCTTTTTTTAATAGTTTTGATAGCAACAGAGTTCATTTATATGTTAACATTTAAATGTTTAAACTTACCTTCTGTTCTTTAGCAGAAATAGTATTTTCAATTTTTTAGATTTTATTTTAGATTTGGTTATTTTGTTTAATTAATGAATTTTAGTTTATGAATTGCGTTTTGATATGTCTTGTATACTTTGTTTCTGTATGTTCATATATAACAAGTTATATTTTGGTTTATATTAATATATATATGAGATTTACTACGACAGATTGAGATTCATTTAATGCTGGCATTTGTTAGAAAACTGTCAAGCAGTAGAACTATAAATACAGCTCCGACTCATAAAAATGCAGTTATATGGATTTTCTTCACGGTCGTTAAAATAGATTCGGCAGTAAATAGCAAAATGAATGCTCTCTAGATTTAGAGATTTCTTGATCTCAGCATCAGCTGACCAGCAATTTGAGCCCAAGAATTGAATAAACAGTTGGCCTTTCATATATGGATGAACTGTTCCAGAAAATAAGAATTCACTAAACCTTTTGAACCTTGGAAATGTGTTTCAAAATTTCGACACTATAGTACAATAATTTTTTATTATTATCTAGATTTAATCAATTGGTTTATTTAATAAAATATATTTATCTATAAATAAATTCCATAAATCTCTGTGGCTGAAAAACGCAACGTCGAAGTTAATCTCTTCCTTATTCCCCCTATAGCTTTGAATATTTCTGATTTTAGAATATGGCACAGTGAAATTTAGATATAAAATCAAATTACAGAGATAAAAGAAAAACTGAGCATCCTTTTCCAAAAATGAACCGGAAAAAACAACAGAAACTGACCAAGTCACTCAACTAATAGAAGTTGTCAATCTTTAAGAACTCATGAAGCTCTTGGTAGTATTGTGTGTGAGTTCAAGCCTCTTCTTTACATGGTCGAAGTTCAAAGAAAATCCATTCAATCCTCCAGGAAATAAATGTGCATATATTCAAATAAATGTGCAAATGCGCAATTGTTCACATTTTTCTGTCACCCACCTCTATATTCTCTTAAAGTTGATATACGAAAAAATTTGGCATTAAGTTTCAATCATCAGTCTTAGCTCTGAACATAAACTTTCTTTTAATGAAATGATCAGGAACATCAGAACAGGATTTTGATGTATTAATTTTATCTTTACACAAACAATATTTAAGGTTTCTTTTCTAAGTTCTGAGCATCTTTCAAAACTGCTTTTTATGTCACCCATTTAAATTTTACAGTAAAAAAAATTTATGTTTTGTATGCAGATTGAATTATGACAGAACTAGCTCATCCCGATCAGAGCATCTGCGTTCTGTTATACTCGTACCATGCATTTTCGGCCGATTTGGCGCATTTTGGCTCCTGATTCTTCAGCTCGCCAAAAATACAGCGCGCGTCTACTATCGTCAAGAAAGAAGTTGAGCGAAGCTACCAATTCAGCGCTCCAAGAAAATTCGCGAATATTGGCTCCTGCCCCAACAGCTCACCAAACATACACCGCGCGTCTATTATCGTCAAGAAAAAAGTTGAGCCAAGATGGCAATTCAGCGCTCCAAGAAAATTCGCTAAGACAAAACAAGGCGCCAAGTGGTGTACGTATAACTGAAAAGTACCCAGTAGGGTAGACCGGAGATAGTAGGACCATTTTTTCCTCTAAGAATTTTTTAAAAAGGGAATTCAAATCTTTTTAAGCTGATAGTATTAGTGAACCTTCAGAAATAATTCGTCATAGTAAAATTTGAATATATTAACTAAAGTATTAATTTAAAACCTCAAACTGACACCAAGTCGCTTGGCCCAACCTGCTACAACTGCGGGGTAAGTTGAGCCACTACTAACACGAAGCGACTATCACAAAACATTCTTCTATATTATTATACTTTATTAATGTGAGTAACGTAGTTGTGTTATCATCCACATTATGTGTAGTATATACAAAGTTGGTGCATTTCTACTCAATAGAAGCTGAGGTAAGTAAATAGTAGTGTATAATTATAATCAAAATTGACTCCTCATGGTTTTTCATAACCAGTATCTTGCATAATAAATCTGGTACAATTCCTTCCCTCATACTCAGAGATATTTCTAAAACGCACATAAAGATAAACGATAAACCCCGTGTAGCATCGCGGACCAACGTGCCCCATGCGAAATTGCCCAACTAGCCCCATATTGCCATTTTCGTTTCTCATGAGTGTAGAGATTTATTCTGAAAGCATTTCGATAAGAAAACGAGCCCTAAAGTAACTATAGAGAATTATCTTTCTGAATATTATTTGTGAAAATGGAAATTATAATTTATAAGCAAAGAAAAAAACAATTATTCATAACTCAGGAAATTTACTCAGCTTAGCAAAAATTAAAAAATTCTGGCTGGTTCTTTAATGAACGCTACTTCTTCAATGACACTCATGTGGAAGAAGGAAGGCGGGATAATACACACTTGTCTGGAATGGCAGCGTTAAATACCAAAAAGTATTTAAAATATCACGACTGGCCCAACGTGCCTCTATGGCCAACTAGCCAAGGTCTACCCTATACAGTGTTCACAATAGTAATATCCACGGTGCTCCCCTCAATTGAGAATGAACACGATTTTCCCTTCCCTGACTAAAACTATTTAACGCCTATCTGAACTTTCTCTGACTCACCCAAGCCCGTCTATTTCACTTCAGCGGATCTCTTCTGAATAATTTTATCCAAAGTTTTATTATATTGTAAGAAATATTGTGAATTCTACGTCTTAAGTACATATTTTTTCGAGAAAAATTTGTTTGACACCAGAACGAATATACATGAAGACTATGCCTGTAAAGTTATGCCTAATATGCAGAAGGCTACCGGTTTTGTTTTGTAAACTAACCGATCGTTGCCACAGGCAAACGAGAAATTAACCGCTTTTCTGTGCCACGAACCTAAGCGTTATACATATATGTAATAATCTCACTTAATTTTACTTTAATTTTAATATTATATATTTTAAAATCTTAGTACTGTATTAATGTATTCCAAAATATCTTTTCTTTAACTCCAGTTTCGTTTTATTTCCCGCGCTGGAGGTATATGAAATCTCTCGTTTTGGCATATTTATTACTAAAAGAATATTTTAATCGTTTTTACGCTCACACAACTCGCGAAATCAGCGACTTATTGCCGCCATGCATTCTCCCTAAAACACTTACGTAATATACTAAAAATAACTATTATTCCCTTCACTTTGATCACGTGTCTATATGTTATTCCCTTATCTGAAAGTGTGCAGGGATTTTCTGTTCTCTTTTTTACTTGAGACTTAAACCAAGATGTACGTGCATTTCATCACTTTCTTATAATAAAAGAAATATAGAATATAACTCGGCTTTTTACTGACTACGACCACGGAAACACTATATATATATGTAATAATCTCACTTAATTTTATTTCAAATTCTAATATTACATATTTTAAAATCTTAATGTATTCCAAAATCACTTTTCTAAAACTCCAGTTTCGTTCTTTTCTCACGCTGGAGGTATATTAAATCTCTCGTTTTGACATATTTATTGCTAAAAGAATATTCTAATTGCTTCTACGCGCCAACATAAATCGCGAATTCTTTTCCAGACTTTTCCCTAAAAAAATAAAGTAATATACTAAAAATAGCTACTATTCCCTTCACTTTGATCACGTGTCTATCTGTTAAATCCCTACCTGAGAAAAAGCAGGGATCTTCTGTTCACTTTTGGCTTAAAACTTAAAGCATGATGTACGTACATTTATATATATATATATATATATATATGTTCTGTGCATTCATTCATTCAATATGTATCAAAGTCAACGCTCAGTCAAATATTTAGTAAAATCACTTTACGTTATGAATTATTCTTGTTACTTTGTTGCTAACTTTTATTCGAGACATATACTATATAGGAGAAATTCCTGTCATTAATTTCATTACTTACATTCTATCTATCAATCCGATAAAGTGTTCTTTTAATTAAATAATGGTAATTGTCATACTTCTGAATAAAGAGCATATTGATTTTTCTTACTGGAATAAAGGAATCTCATTTCAAAAATGCTCTTACTTCAAAAGTTTTGCAGTTTATTTATTAACGAAGTTGATTATGAACATCAAAAAGAATGTTTTCTTAAATAATCAAAAATGCATATGATTTGTAAGAAGCAGATAATGCTTTGGTTGCAATTTATCCATTTGATTTCATATTAAGAATTAATTATTTCTGAATAAATGCATGTTACGATCTTTACGCTTTTTCAGCTTTAGATTTTGGAAGTACATTTGCTTAGTAAATATTATTAAATTAAGTATCTTCTTGAAATGAATCATTAAATGATGTTAATTCTTTGAAGCTTAATTTTCATGAAAGTTAATATCTTGGAAATGAGTAATGAGAACTTGTTGATTTTTTAAAACTAAACGAAGCGATTCTTTTTTTAGATCCTTATATATTTACTAAATGGAATGAATAAGTAGAATTGCGATTCCAATAAATTGAAAAATATTGTAAATAATTTATGCGCGTTAAAAATTCACTTTTAGTTAATAAAAGATCTTTGGATTCAGCATTATATTTTTAATCTGATGGTGTGAGGATCCAGGCAAAAGTTAAAATTTCCTTAATGACAGACGTAATCTCACAAAA
>BGPR01039504.1:0-14281 GCA_013235015.1 Araneus ventricosus
AATTACAAGTGTTTTGGAAAATATATTGTCTGAAAGGGCTGCATCTGGCCATTATGGCGCGCTTAGAAGTACACTGCAAAGAAGAAATATTAATTAACTAACTAATGAGATAACGATGGAAATGCAAGAAAATTTCTTCCTATTATTGTAATTTGGCTTCGGAATCAAAATATATCCATTTGTAGGCAAAAAAATGATTCGTTTTTATTTTAAACCTTGGGTTTTTTCGTGCGGCCCATACTACCCGACGTATTTAAATCTTTGTAAATTATCGACTTAAAAATCAGTTGTTATATGTAATTTGCATAGCTTAGATAAATTTGTTTAATATAATCAACATGAATAAAAGTGTTCAAAGAAAGGTTTTGAACAGCTATAGGTCATTCGAATTAAAAAAATATATTAAATTTTCCTTAAGTGACCCATATTACCAGCTGTTCCCCTAACTGTCATACGTCTCGTGCTCCTACTTCAAATTATTAGTAGGCTTTTGTGATTGTTTAGGTGATTATTTTATACACTAAATCCAGGCAGAGTATTCTCCCCTGTTTTTTTTTTTTTTGCGTATAATTCCACAAAAGTTCATCTTATGCTTAACCTCTTCACCATCTTATTTTTATTTAGCTCATTTTATAGTGAAGAGACCCGAGTAAGTATGTTGAATTTCCTCTAATCTCTCTAGTTGACAGATTAGATACAAGATTTGACACTGATCTACAATTTTGGCGTCAAGGACTCATACCGAATTTCATTTGTCTACCTTAATTGTGTTTTTAAGTAATATTGTTGATATGCGCACGTACAGAAAGATTTCTCTTTGACGTTCTTTATCAAAGAGAAGTTCAAAATTGACATAACTCTGCAATTTTGGTGTATAAACCAAATACAAAATTTATGCGTCTAACTTTTTGCAGTTTTTTTGTTTGTACACTTTTATTTGACATTTTTCGAAAACGGAATTTTGTAATCGACTTGCCACTTACTTCCTAACGTGCTAGAGTTTTAAAAATATGTACACTTATGTATTATTGATGATAATACTCAGCTTTAATACTTCCGGAGTTTAATCATCAGATTGTGCACTTCTGGCGGCCTCTTTTAATGAATTTGAGAAAAACTGATTTCAAGATTCCATAATATTCATAATAACGATTTATAAATAAAAAATTGAAAAGCAGGAAATAATTAAACTAAAAATTCTATTTTTTAGCACACAAATAAAAGTGTTTTAAAAACTGTTTTTTTTTATAAAATTTATTGATTTTTCATGTTCACAGGTAGACCGGCATAATTCGAAAAAATTACTTTTTCGAACTGAGAGAGGTCTAAAATGGGGAGATTCGTCAAAACCTTGAGATCGAATTTTTTGAAGAATACTGATTCTTTGTATACTTCGTATAGAAGAAAGTAACCTAATAGCACAAAATGTCTTACAATATTGCCTTTAAATATTTCCGATATTGTACAGCATCGTAAAAATATTGTACAATATTTTTGTACAAATGGCGTAAAAAGGAGCTCTGGTGGATAAATTTATTTTTTTATCCCTTGCCAGCTTCACCTACCTACCGGGGCCGTGGTGGCCTAGTGGTAAGGTCTCGGCTTTGGGGCCGGAGGTTTCCAGGTTCGAGACCCGATTCCACTGAAAATCCGCCGTGTATGGGGCCTGTTGCACGTTAAATCATACGTAGTGGTCAAACGTCCTCCCGTTGGCGTGGCGTGGAAGTTTGGAGAGGGGGGTGCCAGCTCAGGTGTCGTCCTCGTCATCTGACCGAGGTTCAAAATTACGAGGTCCGTCCTAAAAATAGCCCTCGTGTTGCTTCAAAACGGGACGTTAATATAACTAAAACTAAAAACTCACCTACCTACCTGAAATGGTGTACGGGCATGAAAGTCGGCAGGGAAGCTTCGCAACACAAATAAAACATGCACAACACATTTAAAACATAACATACCATAAAACATACAACATGCATGTCACATAATTTACCAAAACACGCAGAAGAATATATGAATAAAAGTATACTTGAAAGTGTGTGATACGGGAAAGACCTTCAGAACAGTTAAGGAATACTAAGTAAAGTAGAAACTAATAAAACAAACTAAACTAAGACTAACAACTGAAACTAAACTTAAATAAATTAACTATAAAATAAAAAAATAAACGTATATATAATATGGAAAACAAAGCACATTTTTTAAAAAAGAACAAAGCAAAAAAAAGAGAAATTTGCACTAAAAAAATACAATAAGAATTGCCAGAGAAGAGTATTAAAAAATTAAGAATAAAGTGTAAGTAAATAAGCTTAGAAAATATATCAAACAGTCACACACTCCAAAATTCCAGAGTTAAGAGTTTGTGAAGAACTATCTTTGAAAAGTTTTGGAAGCGAAATAATTAACTGCCATTCCCTCTTTTGAAGTTAATTGGAAAATAAGATATGGCGACCGTAAGGTTACCAATTCTTATCTTCCAACATCTCTACTAATAATAAAAGAGAAAGTCTGTGTGTCTGTTGGCGATCTACAGAACAGACCGTTGAACTTAGAGCTACCAAATTTGGCACATATATACTTTGGATGCTGAAGATGTGTACCTCGGAGCCGTTTTTTAAAAAAATTTAATTCAAATTTAAATTGTATTTAAAAATTAATCGAAATTTCGTCTTTTTTTGTCAATAACTTCTGAATGAATTGATTGACAAAAAGAATTTTTATGCCATTTTAAAGAGCAAAAAATTGTCTTTCCAATGATACCATTTTTATTATTGTACAAAATTATATATATTTTTTATAAATTTTTGGACATCAGAATTTTAGGGTCGTTGGTTGCGAGAGTAGAAATTGACGTAGGGAGGCGGAGCGTAGTGGTTGTAAACATCATGTCCGCGTGTATCTTTAAAACAAAATCATTATTGATGTAATCGCTTCGGAAGTACATATACTAAAATTGGAACGATACAGAGAAGAGTAGCATGGCCCCTGCACAAGAATGATACGCAAAATGGTGAAGCGTTCCACATTTTTAATTCTGATCTGAGAAATAAGCTTAAGCTACCTAGTCTTAAAGAGTTTATTCTAAAATTAGCCAAAAAAATTCTTTGAAAATCTCCCTAATATTAAAAATCACTTCATGTATACCGTAATCGCACCAGATCAATTTTATATAAATAATCCCTCTCTTTTCAGCATTCTTTGCCCTTCCCCAATTTGTTTTCCTATACTGCATGGCAACAGCTTCAAACGCTCCCTCACAAGGACTGGATAGCACAAGCTGTTAGGCATCATTCTCCCACCCGTTCATCCCGCGTTCGAATCTCGCTTGAGTTTTGCCTACGTCAGAGTCAACAAATAATTCGTCAGCACATCTCCCCCTTTTTTGCATAAATTCTCTCATTTAACTTTTGCTTATTTTATTTTATAAATGTTTCTTAAATTTTACTAAATTTTTCGATCCACTCGAAATTCTTACTCTTAATTATTAATCTTGGTGGTACACTGTTGAATGGTGATGTATGTTTTTATATTTTCCTGTGCTCTGGAGAGAGAATAACTATTATCCAAACGTATGCCTGTTTTAGTTCATTTTTTATTATTTGCTATTATTAGCTAATATTTGGTAATTTGTATTTTTACAGTTTAAAGATATTCAATTTCTTAGTGTGTGTTTGTTGTTTTGTTATGCACAGAATTATTATTCAAGATCTGTTTTTTTCTGAAGCAATTTCAATTCAATAATTTTTTTATTTATAAATGGTTGTTTTTATTGACTAGATTTAAATGGTTATCATGAATTTAGTTTTGCGTTTCATAAAATGTAGTCAATTCTCTCTTTTTTTTACAGAAAAAACTTTATTTAGTTATTTTGAGTATTAATTAGTTTTAAAATGTAAATTATTTTTAGCTGAGAAGTTTAATTATTCTAATTCAATTTTTTCATTACTTATTAAAATCTTTTCCATTTATAAAGAATATTTTTATTTATAATTTTTTATAGTTAAATATAATGGATTAACTCAAAGTTCATTACATGGGAAGACATCTTGTATATTTTTTTTGTGTAAAAAGAATTTAAATTCAGTTATACTAACTAAACTGTTCACTGTTTGTGTTTTTAAATTCATTTCTTTGTCCTTATTGCAATTATTGCCTTCTTCTTACAAAAATTGAAGTGTTTAAAATGTCAGCCTTAATTGCCTTATTACCATTAATACAAGGTTGGCGAACCAGTTGGTCGCCGTAGGCGGCTAGTTAACAATAAATTTAACCACCATATATGTGGTGGAATAAAAGGATAAGGATGGAAAATGCAGGGTGGTCATAAATTATTGGACCCATTTCAAAAATAAATAAATAAAAAAAACTATCAAGGTTACGGTTTTTTTCCTTTTAATGAGAACGCATTTTTAAAAGTTATTTCTTTTCAGACGGGTAATGAGTCGTTACAGTGGTCTAGGAGGTCGTAAATTATTGGACAACTCCCATTTTTGAAAGCTATTATCTGCGAAACTATTAAAACTAGAAGAAAAATAAAAGCATATATTTATTGAGAATTGTACGCTCTTTAATTTGTTAATTCACATGTAGTGTGAAAACTGAATATTTTTTGAGATATTTAAGAAAGACTAAAAAAGGAAACCAGAAGACGCTCATCGGCTTCTGCATATCGGTAGCCATTGCGTATGAAAATCTTTCGTTGTAGCAAATTTAGAACGCCGTAATGCTACGCCACCTATCTGGAAAAACATCTTTATTTGCTCTCTCTTTAAAAAAACCGCAGTTATAACATTATTAGTTTTATTTATTAATTTTTGAAATGGGTCCAATAATTGAGTCGCTCAGAAGACAAAGCGGATAAGTCCATTTTTCATGTCTTCTGGTTTTTGTAAATTTTGATGGAATTAATAACATTATTTTTAGTTATTAAAAGATTCACTCGTTGCTTCATTAGAAGACTTTATATACTTTCACTAATCAAGTTAATAAACAAAAGTTTAAAAAAATATTGTATTAAAAAACATGAATTTTCTCATGAATTTTTTTTTCTGGACTTATCCGCATTGGCTTCTGAAAGACTCAATTTATGACCACCCTGTATTTATAGGGTGACTATAGCTCCGCACAGATTATTTCCGTGAAGGAGTGAAATTATTACTCTTTCGACGACATACGACATCTGCACAAGCCCTACGCTGAGAGAAAATATCTTTTTGTTTAGCCTCTGCATAATCCGTAATGAAAAAGTTATCTTAATCATTTTTAAAAGCGTTTTCTGAATAAATCAATGAATATTTTCGTTTTTCTGTAGCTCTTCTACCACTCATTCTCTGCATTTCAAATTCAACCGAGAGGAGAAACGGGTCTGATGTTGCTTATAGAAATGGAGATATTTTTGGAAACATCACTCCACCATCGTCTCCGCCTTCCAAGATCGATATGTATGTCAATGAGTGGATAAGAAAAATTCTCGAAGTGAACGAAACCGGATCCCCTAGTGATGTCATGAATGGCACAAATATTCCTTCAGTATCGAAATATTAGTAAGGCAATTTTCCATTTTCTTTTCTTGCAGTGTTCTTTCAGCATTATTTCTTTCATTAAATTCGGCGTAAATTACTCCAAAAATTATTGGTAAGAGGTTTTCTTCAATATTTTAGATAAATTTAGAATCTTAAATTAGTTATGAATACAGGAACTCTGGATAATTTCAAAGTTTCTTTTGATTTCATTGTAACTTAAGATACCGATAAGTTGAAATAAATATCCTTGCTCTTAAAGGTAATCAAAAAAAGGCTAGAACGTCGGAAATAACAGATTCGCACGGAAAAAACCTCCCGAACGCCCGTTTTTTTTTGCCGTGGAATAATAAATATAAGTCACATCCCGGGTCATAGCTGGCCCACCCTTCCTCCAAGACTGGCGCCCGTGGCATCTGTACTCCCTTGTTACCCCTTCGCTGGGCCACTGATCCCTAGCAGGTTAAAAAAAAACTAAAAAAAGTTGAAAGCAATTTTGTATTTGAAATCAGGAGAGAGAAAAATAAAGTAAAAAATCATTTAAAATTATAATAATGAAACGAATGAGTCGAACGTATGGTGGAGAAATGTTTTTTTTCGATTTCGTTCGAAAATGGGTGGTGGTGGTGGGGGGGGAAGGCGATCCTTGATGACATATCTAGACGTCATAAGCTTTCATGTTAACTAAAAATTATTGAAATCCATAGAGTGTTTGGGGCTGGCGAACTTTCTGAAGGTTTTACCATATAATTTTAAATATGTGAATCCCAACAGTTCCATCAAAATGGCGCGTCGAAAATATTGTGAAATACCTATTGTAGGTGATGGAAACTGTTTATTTAGGGCGATATCATTCTATATTTATGGATCTGGAGACTTTGATGCTGAAATTCGTGAGAAAGTTCTCGAAGCAGCGAGGTAGCAGGGGCAGTGCTGAGCAAAGTGGGTGCTGGCAGTGAACCCGCCCGTAGGGCGGCGAGAGCGGCTAATTAGAATTATAATAATAATGACCATAAAATCGAAGATCATTATAAAAATGATTTGAAAAACGGTGTTCGAAGCGTTTTTTTCATTATTCTTTAGAGATTCATTATGCTAATTTTTCACGAAGTGGAGTTAATGTACCCAGAGTACAAACAACTATTTGAATACATAATTCCCGGGGTGCAAGATAAATATAGATCTCCCAGGTGCTAGTCTTTTAAAATAAATAGTAGGGTTTTTGTTTAACTTCTTACAACCAACTATCATGAAAGGTAGAGACAATAAAAGTAATTTATCTGAGGCGCCATTTACCCTTGTTACAGCACTGGTCGTAGAAATATTGGTCCTGCTGGTATATATAGAGGTAGCCCTTTATCAATACTGAATCATCGACGCAAAGACTACTTAGAATGCATAAATTCGTGAAATGAGAATCAATAAGTAACAAAGAATTAAGAATATAGTAGACTCTCGAATATCCGACCTAGGTACTAGTTAGAAAACATTTATCCTTAATAAAAAGAGGGAATTAAGTTAAACATTGTAAAGTTTATCTTAGAATGTCTACTCTACTTCTATTCTTAGATTTCTCTCTTCTGTAATAAATTTTTAAAACGTGCAGTACAGTACGTTTATAATTATTTGTGAGACCATTCATAAAGCATTGACCTATACTAAGAGGTCAGAAAATAAGAGATATTTGGAGTGAAAGGGGTGTTTTTAATGGTATGTAGGGTAGGAAATGAGCATTTATAGAACTCCAGCCTGCCCGACTTTTTTATAATCCGGCCTTCCCTTCCACCACATTAGGTCGGACAGCTGGGATTCTAGTGTACTATTTTACTTTGAAGATGCTTCCACTTTTCTCACGCCGAATCAAACGACGGCAATGACACAAATCAACACGGCTGATTTGACGACAAACGACACAGAACAATATAAATTCAAGCATGAACGAACACCATTCGATGAGTTTCCGAGCATTAAAGAAAAGTATTCGCTCGTGTACTCAGATGCGTTTTGCATTTGGATGATGTTCATCATACACACACCAGTTCGTTTCAAAATTAGTCTGATTAGAAGCACTGAGCTAAATTCGAAGTACAAGCTGTTCAGCTAATGGAATATCGTTTTGTTCTGCTGAGATTTGTGTTTCTCTCTACTGTACCGGGCAGAACGTTCTTGGATAATGTTCATACACCCAGCATTCACATCAAAATCAGTCTGATTAGAAGCACTGAGGTAAATTTTAAGTTTGAGAGCTCAGCCTTTAGCATATCACTTCGTTCTGCTTACTTCAGTGTTGTTCTCTATTATACTGAGCAGAGCGTTCTTTACCTCTTAGTTTGAAACAGCCGTTGTTTGCGAATATCAGAAACTCTACAGCCAGCAGTTTCTTAAATTGATTTTTTCAGTGAACAATTTAGTCAGGTTCAGTCTGAGTAACAAACGTGTACGTTTATATCATAAACAATAAAATTTGAATATCTGTATTAGTATGATCAATAATAAAGAAAAATCTTTAAAATGTTATATAACTCTTGTTTGATACCTGAGAAATTCGATATTAAAATTAAGAGTAAATGGAAATGGAAATTTTTATTTTGTTTCAGCTATTATGTCGGAATGAAATGGATGATCAAGAAGTACTGCTTGAATATAAGTTCCGAGAAAGCATGTATTCAAGGTAATTTGGTTCCCATTTTTATTTTGGCTCTGTCGAGAAAAAAAAACTGTTCAAGAAACATTCTTTCATTATCTGGAACTAAATAAAACGATCGTAACCTCTTACCAGAAACGATTAAATCCTTAATGATGAAGTTTTTGTGCTATTTAATTAGATGAATCCGCTCTATTTTGTGGATGCGTCATCATATTGATTCAACTACATGCCGCATGGAACACTTGAGATGTTAATGGATTACCAATCATTTTTGTACAGAGTTATAACGTCTATGAATAGGGTTGCCATAATTGCCACGGAATGATATGGGACGTTTAAGTATTAAATAAATAAAACATGAAAAATGTGCATAGGTAATGGTTTATGTTACTCTGATAAGAAAATCAAGAATGTTTACGCAATCTAATAAAATTAACACGTAGAGTAATAAAAAAGATACAAGGCTAATCCTTTTTAATCCAGTCATATTTTAAAGTTGATTTGACTTTCTCAGTTATATGTCTTTCTTCTTTCACATAATAATAAAATTGGGCGCAAGTCATTTTAAAATTGTAACGAAAGATAAAAACTGCTTCTATTGTCTCAGCTGACAACCTGTTTCTTTCGTACGACCATTGAATTGACATTAACGAAACTCTCTCCACATTTGCATTGTGGGTAAATATGTATTCGCATAGCTTTATCATACATGACTTCTAATCAATATACTTTGTACCTGCAGAAAACTTCAGCCATTTCTCTTCCATGCTTAATTTCATAGTTACTTCGCAGTTTTGGTTGGTATTATTTTTCTCTAAATAATATTTTAGATATACAAACTGGTTGAATAGAGTCTCAGAGTTGCCAATATCGATGCTTCTTACTTGTAAATATGCAATAGCAGAGTTTAGGGAGAAAATGGGACAAAACGGGACAAATAATATTATGGGACTGAGTAGTGAAATACGTTGACAGTCCCGTATATAAGGGACGTATGGCAACCCTATAGAAAGATGAAATCAAGAAATTTTTCTCTAAATAACCTTTTATAGTGGAGTTTAGGGAGAAAACGTGACAAATAGTAATACGGGACTGAATAATGAAATACGGCGACAGTCCCATATAGAGCAAGTAAGTAGAGCAATTTAAGTTCGTCTACGGAAGCCGCTTAGAACTTGTTTCAGAAGTCAGTTGAAAAAAGGGTTTAAGTAAATTTTATAAACTTTAAAAGATTAACCGTTCGTGAAAAGTAAAATTGAAAGCAGATACGAGATTGGTTGAAAAAAAAAGGATAATATGTTAGCACACATATTTCAAAGAATTTCATAAGAATTTTTTTAAAAAAAATTACTATAAGTTAGTATATATTTCGCTCAATCATTATACAAGGTTACCATTTTAGTTTCTTAGCTTTTTGAAAAATATTTACTAAGTGTATCTTACTTTTTTTCCCCTGGGGAAATAAATTCTTCGAATTGTTGCGCTTTTCTTTTTCTTTGCTAACAATTGTTAGTTCCGTATGATCAGCAAGGCATTTTGTTGTAGTTTTCGGTTTTTCGCCTAAACCTTTAAGTATTGCATTAGAACCTAACGATGTTAGAGAAAAGTAACTGTTAGGCTGGACATTCACGACCGGTTCACGCCGAAACCCCTGGTCAATGCTGAAAATCGGTTATAATTGGAGAAGTGTAGAGCGGAAGATTGGATATCCAACCAGTCTGGATATCCATCGCTTCATTTGGACTGTCACAGAGAAGGTATGGACGGGAGTATGTACGTGTGTGTGTGTGGGGGGGGTGAGACTTGGGGTGCGTTGTTTATAGAGGAAATCGGAGAAGGCGAAGATCGGAGAGACTGGTAGTGGATGGATTTGCGTTGCGTGGAGTGGTCGTTAATGATCTGCCTAAATGGATGGGCTAAAAATGGAATGGCTTGGAGTGCCAGCATGCCATTTGTGGGGAGTCGAGCGGTCGTGAATGTCCGAGCAATAGGAAAATTATTCATGAAAATTAAAGAATATTGGTAAGCCGTTTTTGAGAGGAATTTTCTGACCCCAAACCGAAATAACTAAGTATTAGCACAAAATGTTTTAAAAGGACATCGCTTATTAAAATAATTTGAATACACGGGACAACTATTTAACAAATTAAATGTAAAATTCTAAAACTGTTGAGTTATAAGTTTGTGAGTCCTGTACCATTTATCTGCCGTACTCAACTGGTTCAGGGCATTTTTAAACAACTGCTAATGATTCTGTTCTTTTCAAGTTGTTCTGAAGCCTCATGTGTATGAAGAAATTCCTTTAAAGTTACGGCTATTTAGAAGTAAGTATTTTAGTTGTTTTAAAATCGACATCATTTGCATTTTTATTTTCCATCATAATTTTTCTGAATATTTTAGCAGGCACAGATTCCGATTCAAAGATCAATCATTTAGACAAAAAGGAATTCCATAAAGGTAAGTATATAAGACATTAAAAATATGGAGAACGTTATCTTCTAAACAGTATTGTATACTTTGTTGCCCCTTATAATAATCCCCTTTCATAAGATTTCTCCTATAATGCTGTTGTAAAAAAATGATTGGGAGCACGTGATATGCAACTAAATGTTCTCGATTGGCATCAGTATAAAAATCTCTTAAAAGTATCAAAATTAGATTCTCCACTGGCTATTTGTCATTGCTGTCATTTATGTTACTAAATGTGACTAACAAGACCAGTGGACTGTATAATAATTCTAATTTTCTTCAAAAAGCATTAAAATTATTCTTTATTTCATTTAAAGAATATTCCCAAGTGGAAGTATAGGTCTTCCTATTAGCGTAAGATGTTCTACACTATTCATACTATATCTTTATGTTGTTGTGCAGCATTCAGAATATCGTAGCAACATCGTGGAGATATCGTAAAATATCTTGTGCTAATAGAGTATCTCTAAAGGTTTAGAAACTAGCTGTTGATCCATGATTAAAGTAGACACCCTACACAATAATCTCTATCGCTGCTAAATAATAAAGGAGAATGTGTGTGTCTACAGAACAGGTAGTTGGACCTATAAGCAGTAGAATTTGGCACAAACTTACATAGGAGGCTGGGAATGTTTTTCGGAGCTATTTTTTGAAATTTTGATTAGAAGTTTAATTAATTAAAAATTAAGAGGAATTTCGGTAATTTGCTTATAAAACATTCGAAAATATTATCGCACAAAAATGGTTTTTATACCGTTTTAAAATTCAAAAAATTATCTTTTTAATGACAGCAAAGTAATTGTCGTGCAATTTTTCCTCTAATTTAAAAATATTTTTCATATGATTTTCTACAATACTTTGTAATGAAATTAAACCTAATTTCATTGTTTCATCAAATCCTTTGAAGATATTTGTCCATTGCTAAAGCTATGGTTGAGCAAAGTTTGCTTTCTTTGATACATTACTTACATTAACTCATTACCAGATTTTCCCTGACAAGTAGATTGAAGTTGTATTCTTTTAAAAATATATTTTTCAGGTCAAGCTCACTGAATGATGAGATTTTTATTTCATTTGATAAGTTTGTTCAGTGATTTTTTTTTGCCCTAGCCTCAAATTAATACTTTTATAATATGATAATGGGTATTTGTTTTTGGTTTGCTTTCTAATTACAGATTTTTAGTTTCATTTTAATTTTAGTGTTATAATTTTTTTCCTTTCAGACATTATAACTATGAAATCATAAAAAATTTTAGTCTTACTTATTTTCCAAATCATCATGCTATTCTTTCATGTAATTTACATGATGACTTAGGTATTTTTCAATTTTCCTTGACTGTTAATTTTTTGTAGCTAGATTTGACCATGGATCAGTATTAAACACAAAGCAGTTAATATTAAAATGCTTTTACTTCGAAACCAAGCTTAGAAATACATAAATCGTTTTCCCATAAATTTCGATTTTCATTATATTGATAATTTGCAGTGTTATCAAGTAATAAAGGGAATCAATAAACATTCAGTAAACCCAATATTCCGGACGAACAAGCTGGTCATCAAAGCCGACTAGTTTTTTAATATTGGGAAACTACATTGCACAATATTGGGAAACTCACAATATTGGGAAACTATATTGCACAATATTGGGAAACTCACAATATTGGGAAACTCACAATATTGGGAAATTATATTGCACAATATTGGGAAAGTTTTATATTTTGCAACATTTTGGTATAGGAAAACCACATTGTTTTAAAACAAAACTGTGAGCCCCTCAGACCCAGATAGCACGTAAGTTTGCAGCAAGTTTGATTTTGACTTGTCATGGCAAAATTTGACGCGTCAAACTTGAATCGAACTTGTAGCCAGTTCGATGTGACAAGTAGCGCCACCTCTTTGCAAATCAAACTTGCAGCAAGTATGCAAAACAAGCTTCCTGCAAAGATAGCACAATAAAGAGATAATTATCTTTGTCTCTGTTTTAAAAAACATCCGATTTTTAATAGCATCTCCTAGACCGTAATTCTTTTTTATTAATTCAATAAATCAATGATAATTTGTGAAAAAAATAACTTTTTTATAAAAAAATTTTTTGAAGCATTTTCCATCTTTTTACTAAATATATCACTCTCACTTTAAAGAAAACTATATCGCCTTTTTCTTTTTTTTATTTTTTTTGAAATTTTAACGTTTATAAACAAAATTAAATCTAAAAAACAATCGGTGTTTGTTGAAAAATAATAACTAGACATTTTGTCCCATTTTAAAGTAATTACTTTTGAACTCTAATTTCATAATTTATTCTACTAGTTATTAGCGAAAATCGCTCTCTCTTTGACTTCAAATCGTATTCTCAACTCAAAAAATTAATGAAAACCAGAAAATAGTTTAAAATAAATCGTATACGAATCGCATCGAACGATGTTTTAGCGAAATCTATCCTCTCCTCTCAGCGTTCAGCTGGCTCAACGGTTAGCGTCCCCGCTTCGGAACCGGGAGGTCGCGAGTTCTATCCTGGGTTGTGTCGTGTTCTGTTTTTGCTATAATTTGCAATGAGTTTGACACGGCAAACTTGCTGCAAGTTCGTTTCATGGTGACTTCGGAGCTTTCGTTAACTTGCTGCAAGTTTACTGCAAGCTTGCACACTTGTCATGACAAATTTGTGGCAAACTTGCACTCTTGTCATGACAAATTTGTGGCAAGCTTGCTGCAAACTAAAATTGCTATCTGGGGATCCTCCTCCTACATTCACCCACAGCTGATTGCTTAAAAGCATTCGAATCCTACTACCGATTATCCTAGATATCACGTGATAGCTAGCGCAGTCGTATGGGACAAAGAGCATTAAACATCCAAGGAATTGGCAGAAATACCTGGCTGGTTTGGCCTCCATGCCCCTCGGATGTGACCCTATTGGCATACAGATATTAAACGATATATTTATGATGTTGTTCGGTATCCTGCATGCTATACAATATCGTGAAGATATCGTAGCGATATTGTAAAGCATCTTGTGCTATTTGGGGAACCCACAGAATTTTTGTCATTTGCAGAAACGTGGAGAGTTGGTGCTTCTGAAATATCTGTGGAATCTCAGTCTATAACACATTAAGAAAAAAAATAAGTTTAATATTTACATAAAAAAAGTTACATTCAATCGTTTTAGAACTCGGGCATCGCTATTTTAACAAATTCCATTTTCCTACTACACAAAGTTGCCACTAGCACACATTTAAAATATAATTCAACAAAACTCACCGCGTGCATTCACGCACATCGCACAAGACTTCCTGTCCTTTCGGCTTCTACGGTTTGAAGTCTTATTTTGCCTCAATAAATGTTAAGTAGAATAGTTGTGTTTCTTTTTTCTACCAGTAAGGGTAGGCCGTGACCTCACGTTCTACTCTATAGCAAATACAGTTCGCTTTTTTATATACTGCCATCCCTCTTTTTTTCTAGCAAAATTCTCAGATACCTTGTATATAGTATTTAGTACAAACTTTATGATATTACGAGGTGTGGTTAGAAAATAACCGGACTGTTCATGCTACAGAGGGACGACAAGCAAGTCAAGAACAAGCGATAAATACTTTTGTCACGTATCCCCTCCTTTCAAATTTCAACCCCGCATGTGGTTTCGTTCGGTTGT
>BGPR01039506.1:0-14280 GCA_013235015.1 Araneus ventricosus
AAAAACTTTACAAAGCATTTCTCGCCAAAAAAGGGAAATATCGCCAAATATTGGCATCGAAAACACTCCCCCATAGACGCCTATAGTGGGATTGGTTTTTATGCAGTGGGTACCATAAACTCTACATAAACTGGCGGTTGTAGATGTTGAGGCACTCTGGAAAAGTTTCATTTTGCGATATATCCAGTGGCGTACCTACATAAAATGGCGCCCAGGGCAAATACCAAAACTGCGCCTTCCCTCTTTTTTTTCTTTTGAAATGTGATCCCCCATTTTCTTTTCGGAAACTTTATGCTGGGGAGTGCAAAGATTAAAAGTGTAAATAAACTTAAAAAATAGCATATACAACATTTTTGAATTGATCTTCAGTTGAAAATAACATATAAAACACTTTTGAGGGGCTTTCAGGCCCCCGATTCTTTCTTCCTCCTTGCTGCATATTTTATGAATACAAACGAAGCTAAAATAAGAAAAATCACGCTTTTTACTAGAAGATTTCAAAAATTTCATAACTAAATTATAGATTCTTAAATATTTCTCTGACTTATGAAGGTAATCGAAAGAATTCCCAGTTTTATTTTGGACCAAATTAATTTTTTTTTAGCACTGAGACAAATTTTTGAGACATAATGAGTAACAAATAATTCATTTCATGCTGGAGTAGGGTAGACCGGGCTTGTTGGTCATAGGGGCACGTTGGGCCAGTCGCAATATTTTTGATACTTTTCGTTATTTAACGCTGCCATTCCACACAAATGTGTATTATCCCGTCTTCCACATCAGCGTCATTGAAGAAGTATCGTTCATTAAAGAACCAGGCGGAATTTTCTAATTTTTGGTAAGCTGAGTAAATTTCCTCACTTATGAATAATCGTTTTTTTTTAGTTTGCTTATAAATAATTTTTTCCATTTTTACAAATAATATTCAGGAAGATAATTCTTCATTGTTACTTTAGGGCTTGTTTGCTTATCGAAATGCTTTCAGAAAAAATCCCTACACTCATGAAAAACAAAAATAGCGATATGGGGCTAGTTGGGCCATTTTGCATGGGGCTCGTTGGCCCGCACTGCTACACAGGGTTTATCAGGATGTACGTTATAGAAATATCTCTGAATATGGTGGATGGAATTGTACCAGATTTATTATGTAAGATACTTGTTATGAAAAACCAGAAGGACTCAATTTTGATCATAATTACACAATTCTATTTGACGATGACCATAAAAGCTGCATCTCAGTTTATAATATAGAAATGCACAAAATTTGTATATAATACACATAATGTGGATAATAACACAACTACGTTACATAAATTAATAAAGTATAATAATACAGAAGAATGTTTTGTGATAGTCGCTTTATGTTAGTAGAGGCTCAACTTACCCCGCGGTCGGGGCAGGTTGGGCCAAGTGATTTGGTGTCAGTTTGAAGTTTTAAATTAATACTGATAGTCAATATATTTAAATTTTTCTATGAGAATTATTTCTGAACGTTCACTAATGGTGTCAATATAAAAAATTAAAAAAAAATTTGAGTTCCCTTGTTTTAAAAATTCTCAGAAGAAAAAACGGCCCAACTAGCCCCGGTCTACCCTATATTTAAAAGTAGCTAAACATTTCCGTTCAAAAATGAGGTGAAAGTGTGAAATAAACATCCAAAAGTTGCCTGCAGCAAAGTTTCTAATAGAATTATAAAAGTGTAAGTCAATAAATTTAGATTCATTCGTTTTATGCAGTGTAAAACTGAAGTTAATAAAAACTGCCAAGAGGAATTAAGTGTTTTACAAATTAATCATATAAGAAAATTAAAGATGTTTAACTTGATAATAGTAAAATAATTTCAATTTTTTCGGATTTAATGTATTTTGCAAAACAAACGGAGAGGGGGAATCTGACAGAAAAGTTATAAGTCTGCTTGATGGAATACAACTGGTGAGATTAAGCTTCTAAATGCCGAAGGTTTCATGGGCAAAAGACATCATTCCAGATTTTATCGAGTCAAAAGCTTGAACTAGAGATCTTAATTAAAACTAAAACTCTAAAATCGAAGTAATCAGTCTAAAATTTAAATTTAGGATAATTTTCACTGAAATAAATGAAAATATATACATTATCGACATCATATCCAAAAGAATTTCATGCATTTGCATGATGATATCATTTCTTAGAATTATTATCATGATCACGATAATAATCTTCAAAACAACCTTTTCGCAATATACAAAAGAGAAGTACATGCAAAAGGCATTATCACTTTATTTGAAAATCATTTCGTTGGAAAAAGATCTGCTGTATACTTAGCAAAACATTTGAGATATACTTCATAATTTATTTTTAAATCTTCTTACATGCTTATTTAATCCTTTGGCATTTTAAATGTAAATTCCTTTAGAAAATCCTTGCTTTTTAAAGAAAATTAATTAAAAAATATTTTTTCAATGTCAATTTCAGATATGTTTGCAAGATCTGTTAATTATTACCAGCAATTGCAAAACTTTATGCGGTGTTTTCTCTCTCTCTGGTATACTTTTTTGAGTTTGTCAGAACAAGTGCATCTACGTTCTATAAACACTATCGTATTTTCGTCATACAAATTATGCAAATATTCAGTGCTGAAAACAATGTAAAGATAGAGAACATACGTCTTTTAAAGTTATTTCCCGTTCTTCACTCTTTGCTGATTGAAAATAGGAATGACACTTGCTAACCATTTATCACCAATTTCCGAAGAAAATGATATCCATTCAGTGTTTATCGTGCATACCATGAGAAACCATAAGAACCATCAGCCCAGAAGGAAGCCTCAGGAACCCTGCGGAGATAATCATCCCTAACCATCATCCCTTATCCCACCCGGAAGGGTGGGAACTCTAAACGAGCTTTTAATTTCGCGATGAGGGTTTCGGACAGCTAATCTCTGAAATAAAATATTACTTGTTATTTTGTCGCAGCTTGAGGTTTCCGGGCTATAAAAATGACTGTATCCTTAAGATTTTCCCACACTTTGTTGAAATCATTTCAATTTTTAAGAAACTTAGGAATAAAAGCTTGAAAAAAACCTACTTTTATATTAAATACAACCAATTGATTCCTTAATTTTGAGCCCCCTTTCAATTGCGCCCAGGGTACTAGCCCCACCTGCCCCAGGGTCATTCCACGTTAACTCACACACCTCACAAGTGAGTGTTCATGGATTATTACAATATTTTGCAGGTACATTCCCATTTACCAGAAGGTATATTAATATCAAATTTTAACCCTCAACCTGCTGCAGTTTTTGAGATACGAGGGGTGGAAATTTTAATGTTTTGCTCCCCCTTCTCATATTTGACTGTCCATAACTCTGGAACCAATCAAGTTAGAAACTTGAATTTCGTATCATTTTGAAGCTTATAACATGGGCTTTAAAATGATATATTACATGATACAAAAGTACAATTTTAAATTTTGAAGGTCATTCAAATTGACATTTGACCTTGAATATTTCCAAAACATATAATTTTAAATATCTGAAAAAAATATATTTTATACACACTGTTATGTTCCTTATTTATGCCAAGTTTCATATGGAGGAAACTAGAGGATCAGATATTATTTAAACTTCAATGTTACTCTGTGTGGCCAAAAATGAAATGCAGCATTTAAAAGTCAGGTGTTTGTGTCCAAATCTGTTGTAATCACACTGATAATGCAACATTAGAAGAATGAAAGAACCATTTAATCTAATATACAATGAGTAGATTACATAAAAAAAATATACAGATTATCTTTTAAGTCAAACATGACTTAATTTCTGTTTGACAATGTTTGATTTGCTAGGTTTCTTTCTGCTTCTGTTATTTTATATGTCCTGCCAGTTGCTGCACTTGGGTCAACTTTTGTTAAAACTGAGTGCCTGGACACCCACAAAATGTCAGAGTATGATGGATAAACAAATGATGTTGATGGACCATGTGGGTGTAGAAAACTGATCTGTATTTCATTAGAAGATGTATTCACATTAAGAACACAGCCCAACCACCAGGTAGAATCATACATGCAGGGCACAAACCCTTGTATTTCTTCTAATGGCAAAAACATACCTGCAGGAATTACACAAGTCCCCAATGAATATTCAATTGAGTTAGAAAAATACTTCACTTGGACAACACCTTTTTTAACTGGCACAAATGAATGGAACTGCTGAGTGCCAGGAACAGTCACTGCTTCTGAAAAACGGCATTCAAGTAACCTCTCTTCAGCTGCATACTCTTCTTGTGCGACATAGGCAAAGCTGATGTTCCGAATGTTTGATTTTGCCCAATCAAACAGTTGACGAGGAGTCATAATTTCTTCACTGTATGGTCTTTATAAACTGGCCTTTGCTTCCAAACGTTTGAGTTTGACCGTTCCACCAATGCCATCACATGCACTCTTCCCATGGGTAGTTGCAAAAAAATGCCATTCAGCTGGAATGGCAAAATCATCTTCATGTAATGTCAGATTTAGAAAATTTTTACAATTCTTGTATTGCCCTGAACATCCATCAGAGAAATAATAATTTTTTAATAGTAACTTTGCATATCTCTGTTAGATGACTTATAAGGTATTTCTGAAACAGATGGACTGCAACGGTATTGTGAATCAAGCAATCTGAAATAATGGCCAAGTTTTCATGAGCTAAATTATTTTTGTCATCTAAAAAATAGGCAACAAAAGGATGAATTGTTGCTTGGGCATTATTCCAGTGGAAACCTTGTGCTGCATCCTGCAGAATAAATGAATAATTTTCAGCCAAATCCCCTAGTGCAATTACTTCATTAATTTTTAAATTTACTTTTAACTCTTTTAAGAATGTTGCTCGTTCAGTTGCAATAAATGAATGTTGTAGTAAGAGCTGCAACTTTTCTATAAGAAAAGCAGTAAAGTCCTCACTAGATTTTACTAGTGTTTCCAAAGTTAATCTATTAGTTGACAGCCACTGCTTAAAAGTAATATTTTCAACTCCAGTGTTATTAAAAAAGTCAGAAATCTTTTGTGCTAAATTTTCTGAACCTGGACATTCACTGCACTTACCAAAGTAACATGCTGATTGTGCTGGATTACACATCATCAATGGTAAACAATGCTGGTATGTTTTTAAATAATAATTTTCTTCTTCTATTGTGAAATTTGACTGCTGAATAGCAGTCAACATCAGTTTTACGTTCTGATGAATTGTACATACGCGTACCGCATGTGTGCCACTGGCACCAGCTAGAACACAGTTCTTTGGCCGAATCTCGGCAAATTTTGAAAAACCAACTTTGGTTTCAGGATATAATTCTCTAAAGCGAATATAAACATCATTCAAATTACCCAATATCAGATGCTTTTGTGCATGAGTTTTAATTCCATTGACATAGATTGAAAGAAAATCTTTTTTCCCTGGCATAACGCGGCTCACTTCATCACAGAAGTAAAAATCATGGACTTCTTTCACAGTTTTTGCACACAGAGGTTTACCAGCTTTTCTATTCGGTGAAGATAAAATTCCTGTTTGTTTGACCAAATTTTTGGCAGTTCTTACCATATGCTGAGTAGCGGAAGGAAATTCTGAAGGAACTTTCTTAATGCTCCAACTTTTAGGAAGTAGTGTCAAGATTGTTATCTTTTCACTTTTCTTTGTTGTGCTCACAAACTTTTATTGGGGCTGTTGCAAAATTTCACCTTTCTCATGAGTACAGTAATCAGGATCATTTTGTTGCTGATGAAGATTAAACACTTTGGTACGAACTGCATCATCAACTTTCTGAAATTTATTTTTGCAATAATTAGGTTCTGAAAATCTCCAATGTTTGACTGGTGATTCCCCAATGCTTTGCAGATTTTCATTCAAGCCTTTCAGTGCAAATTCTTTTACATACGTTGATTCGTCGTCACTTTCCTCAGCTTTCCCTTCCTCATTCAGATCTTCCTCACTTTCAGTTCCATATGTTGAAGTTGTAGCCTTAGGCAGCTATTAGCCGAGAGCAGCCAGTGGCGCCACTGGCTGCTTCCGCGTGTCGCCCACCATTATATTCAATGGATCCTATTAGCCGACGGCGATAGGTGGCGCAGCAGAACAACATGTTGCCCTAGCTGGCAACAACATCGGCAACATTTGGTGGCCCAGATGTTTGACGGGGCATTGTAGTAAACGGAGCCTATTAGCCGAGGGCAACCGGTGGCGCTACTGATCATCCAATGTAGCTGTGCGCGCATATGATACGTCATTTGGAAATCTGCTCTCAGCTCTATAGAACTTTATTCAGCTGTCTACTGCATTTGCTTTTTTTGTGATATTATTTTTTAAATGGCGAAGGAATCAGGAAAGCAACAGATGACAGACTTAATGAAATCTGTTTGAAAACAAGATTAATACTGAAGACTTCATTTTTGAGGTGGATTCCTAATATATAATTGTGTGTGATTATTAATTTTGACAAGATTATTAAAATATAAGAAATAAATTGTACATAAATGAAATATGTGTCGCTGAAAAGCTAATTTTTTAACTTTAAATTAATTTTATTTATATTAAGATAATACCTTTTTTTGTTTTCATGTTTAATCAATATTCATATACTTGGTTGTTTGTTTTTATACATACTTTATTTACTACTAGTTGCAGAAAACTATCATTTTGAAAACAAAATAGTTCACCGTTCACAGAACTACGAGTAAACAAAGTAATAATAATTATAAAGAGAAAAAAATAATTAAAAATTTCACAATATTTATAAAGAAGTAATTAGCTTTAACTAATAAATAGTATACACCAATTTGACAGAATAAAACAATTGTACACTAAAACTTTAAAATGAATGATACAATTCACAACAAACGTTCTTTTCTGCTACAAGCTTTTTTGAAAAGACCTGAAGAATTTCATTCGCAAGAGCTAATTAGAAAAAAAAAAACTTTTTAACATTTAATTTTTGACTTCGAATACCTAAAATAAATTAGAATTACAGACAACATTTTAACATTATGACAATAGGAAATTAAAGCAACCAAAGAAAAAATAATTGTGTCACCGACGACTTCACAATTGAACTATCAATTTTCACGGTTTTAATTTGATAAATTTTTATATTTTTCCGTTTTCCAAATACTTAAAGGCAAAACATAAAACACTACCGTCAAGAGACAGCACTATTCAAAGTTTTTAGTAGTTAAAAAAATGAATTTTACTTTTGAACATCCACTAAGTAAGCTTCATCAACATAATGAAATGAATTCCGAACCTGAGGCCTACGAGTTTAAAAGCCGTTTCGAGACTTAGACGTTATTTTTAAAAACTATCTTGATGTTTTGCCGATTAAATTTATTTTAAATACATCTGAGCTATATATTTTGTTAGCGTACAAACAATTATAAAACTGTTTCATAAACAAGGATTAACTAAGATACTAATTTGTCATGGAATGTATTAGAATGCGAAGATAGCTGAAAAATTTACTGTCATAGATCGTCAAACAATGAATAATATAATCATGTAGTCAGTCGAGAAACAAACATGGGATGTTTTCGCATTTTCGTAACCTTTCGCTTTTTCTTTTTTAATAGAAGAGCAAATTCTTCCTTGGACGCCATTCTCTCAAATGAGTATTTCCCTCAATTATTTCAAAGCTGCGCCACCAGTTGCCGGATTTTAAGATACTTCGGCAACTGGCGGCGCAGCCAATTTTACAGCCAGCTGCGCCACAAGTTGCTCTCGGCTAATAGCGCCCTTAGCCTCCATAGGAATGTATCCAGGTTTTTCCCTCGGAGCATCATCCTTCAGCTTTCCCAGTTGTTTGCGACAGCCAACACATATATTTGCTTTAGGATGAATTGTATGAGGCTTTAGTTCAACCATCCATGGCTGAACTGGTCTTAAGCTCTTACGCACACAATGTTTTGGCAGCTGGAAAGGATTACAACAGACTAACAGAACCAGTTTTGCCATTATGTATTGAAAGTTGTAAAAAACTTCACAAAATTACCTAGGAAACAAAGGCGCGCCAATCAGAACAATACTGCGATTAAATGCAATTTATTTTACAAATATTCCAAACAAGTTGGTTGGTTTGGGATTTATTGGCGCAAGAGTCAAATTTGGCCATGCTGCGCCAAACGTACGGTGAAAGTACAGCATATGGTGGATATTCCAAGCAAAGAAACGTAGCACAAGTATTAACACAGCACTAGTAAAAATTTACAACAGAGACTACCAATAAATCTCAACACAGCGCTCAAAGGTTTCCTGTTAGCTTATAACCTTGCTTGCTGATCAAAATTAAACTGACTGTTCTTGGATTGAGAGCTTGCTTTTATAATATTTCAACAAGAAGTGACCTCATTACGTAGGAAGTGACGTAATCTCCAAAAAGTTCATGAAGCCAGTAGAAATAGGTAGAAAGTTCTAGGTCCTTCTAGAAAATTCCTTCTGTCGCCAACTTCGCCGCCAAATTTATCGCCAAGATTAGCATTTCAGGGAAACAACTTTATAGCTTTGTAACAATACAATGCAATCACATGTTTAGGTAAAGGAAACTTTGAAAGCTTTAGATTACTTAAGGAATTAAAACATTAAGAAATCTTTTTAAAGTAAAAATCATTAAATTATTTTTGCATTTTTAGTCATAAGCACGTCAATAAGAAAATACCCGGTTGTGGAAGCCACCATTACTGTTTACAAGCAAACAAAGGATGTTGCAAAAACTGGTAACAATATTGCTATATTTTTTCTCCACCAGTCTTTTTTGGTGCAGAATTAAATTCTTTATAATTCCTCACTAACTAGTACTGTGTGCAATATATATATTTTTTTCGGACTTTTAAAATATGACTTTGGAAATATTCCAAGGTCAAAAGTTGAGCTCAGATATTAAAATCCGTAATAATTTGAAATATTGAAGTTTAAATAATATCTGATCCCCTTGTTCCCCCCATATGAAACTTGGCACAAATAAGGAACCTAACAGTGTGTACAAAATATATTTTTTTCAGATTTTTAAAATTATATGTTTTGGAAATATTCAAGGTCAAAGGTCAACTTGAATGACCTTCAAAATTGTACTTTTGTATC
The DNA here is from genome assembly GCA_013235015.1 of Araneus ventricosus. Lineage (NCBI taxonomy): Eukaryota > Metazoa > Arthropoda > Arachnida > Araneae > Araneidae > Araneus > Araneus ventricosus. The sequence goes on from BGPR01039506.1 coordinate 9,074, forward strand.
ATGTAATATATCATCTTTAAGCTTATTTCAAGATCTTTAAAATGAAGTCAATTTTATGCATTTAGTGCAATTAGAATAGTAGTTACATGCATTTGAAAAGTACTCCGACCATCTAAATTTGATGATTTTTTATTTTTTGTAATAGCCGCCAATCCAAAAGCATTTATCTTAAAAAGCTGAAAACTTGGATTTTTACTAATATGCCCAAATACTAACCCTGTATAAAATTTCAGAAAAATCGGAGGGGGTCAGGTTGAAAATCCCATTTTTTTTGGTTGATTTGATGTGGAATGACCCCCCACCCTTGTTACGCCACTGGATATATCTCGAAAATGGAGGGTGGCAGTCGACCATTGATGACATATGTAGGGGTCATAAGTCTACATAAGAAATAAAAATTGTCGAGATTGGTCCAGTGGTAGGGGCTGAAGAACTGGTCCTCTGGTTTTGCCAATTATTTTATATATATATAGACAATAATAATAAGCCATAAAATTTTGAACTTAAAATTTCAAAAAGAATTGGATACTCCATTCAAATCTACATTTTTCATTTAAAAACAGCAACAAGAGTTCCATACTCGGATTTTGTCCATTGATGGATCTGAACTCCAGTAATCCTGCACACAATTTGTGCTATCTGCTATGCAATTCTGCAGTTTTAAATTTAGAGACATCCTATTTTTTTAAAGTGTAATCCTTATCCGACTTAGAGTGATCGTAAATTTGGGTTTGAACAATGAATGCAAAAAGTTTTCCATGCAATATCACAAGTTATTGCAAAGTGAAAATTGTTACATAACTGTATTTGCAATCCCAATTTTTCTGGAGCAATAGCAATGTCCGGGTTGAAAACCCCCAAGTTCAAGCACTCCATTAACCCAAAGCACATCGGCAAAGTGAAAAAAGTATAAACTTTGTGGCACTAACCTGGAAATTATAATTTCCACTAGAAAATAAAATATAACCTTTGGCATATGGCTCCTAAAAATGGGGTTCTAATTACTCCCAACCTCATTTTGCTAAATAATCATAAGAAAATTATAATCTACTAAATTTTTTGTAAGTTCTTAAACACAAATAACATTTTCATCTTTAAATATTAGACAGGGAAAAAGACAATATAAATGGTAACATCTATTTTATTTCAAGTACATAATACCATGGAATGTTTAGAAATGTATTTTCAAAAGAAAAATGCACAAGCGTTGTAAATATAAAATGAGTACGATACTCAACAGTAATAACTGTTTTCAAAACTTTTTTTTTAACACCAAGTAAAAAAAAAAACATGTACCACTACCAAAATCTCCTTTTAAGGCACCTTACTTAATTTATGAAATATACAACTAAGAATCATTTTTCTGTATTTCTAATACCTGAAGCAATCTCAGAAAATTTTACTCCAAAATCACATGCAAAACTAATCACAAATAGTTTCAAGCAACTTTACTTTTAACAAAACTAGTCATTTTCACAATTGTTATTTCACCCCTAGGACATTAAAAACAGTACAAAAGCTGACCATATTTTCTCTCGCTAAATACGAAGTTCATCCAGAAAGTAAGTACCATTTGCGCATATCTCCCACGCATCTGACAGCATGAAGGTCACGCACGTGTAGCTATATCCTTCAACTCGAGAACGAATTAGCCTAGCCATTTTGTTTGTTTACATTTGAAGTCATTGTTTGTTGGTAATCATGTTTAAAACTATTGATCGGCCTGCCAGCTGTGAAATAAGAGCCGTTATCAAGTTTTTGAGTGCGAGAAATGTTCGACCTTGTGAAATTTAGCGTGAGGTAAGTAAAAGTCAGTCCGGACCTAGCTCCATCCGACTTAAATTTGTTTTTTCATCTCACGAAATTTCTTGCTGGCCAACAATTTGCAAGTGATGATGAGATCAAGGAAAACGTCCAGAACTGGTTCAGGTTGCAAGCGGCCGAATTCTACGAAGTGGATATGTTGCAATTAGTGCCAAGATATGACACACGCCTTAATTCGCATGGTGAATATGTCGAAAGTAGTTTAAGGTGTGTAGATTTTTCTGTAATACAATACAAACAAAAACAAATTTCTAATCTTTTTTAATACCCAAACGGTACTTACTTTCTGGATGAGCTTTGTAAAAGTAATTGGCACTCTGAAAAAAACACTGCACTTCTTGACATTGATAATTTTTAAAAAGCATTTTGATTTTGCAACCACAGAATTAAACTTTAAAACCAAAGCCATAAATTTACACATTTTGACACAAATCTCTTTTAATTTATCAACTGTTTTCAAAACTTCACCCATATATGAAAAATTTCTCTTACTGGTAAACTGAATTTGGCCATTTGCATTATATAATAAATTAAAATGCTCACCATATTCTCTATGTTATAACAGTACAATACATAATATAATTTTACCATTACAAATATTTTATTATATTTATCAAAACTATAATACAGCTTTATACACACATCCGATTTTCAATGATAAAAATTTAAGTGACGTCCAGAAATAACAATAGTTTACATAAATTAGCAATCAAAAATTGATATCTTAATAATTATTAACATGTTTAATATAATTTCTATTGAATTGTAAACATTAGGACCAATATGTCTGTCATTTCTAGAATAAGAATATAAGCTGTTTTCTGATGCAATTTCACAAAATCTTTAGGATAATCAAATTCAGATCTGATTTTACTCAATGGAAAATAAAGGTATAATTAATTATATCACGTCATTCATTTGATGTTTTATTCTATGGTACATAATGGTAAAAAAAATGTCATTATTATTTTGTAGACAAAAAAGTGTAAATGGCAATTTTTCTTGAGCACTTGGGAATTATAAACCAATATGGAAAATTTGCATTAACAGTATCTTTGGGAAGCGTTATATGACAGTTTCAAAAGATGATCACTTCCTTTAACCCTTTGCAGTCCGAAAAGTTATAATTGGATGTATAATTATTCACTGACTAACAAAAGCTCATATTATTGCTTTGGAATGTAAAAAATATGTTTGTGTAAGTTTATTTTTCCTAAAAAATTATTCTACAACTTCTTACAACTTTGTAGATAGATAGTTTTTTAACCATAAAAATCAAGAAACATAAAAAATGATGCACCATCTAGAATGGCATCTAAATTGGAATGCAAAGGGTTAAAACCACTTTGGGATACATCTCTCCAGCGATGTAGCTAAAAGGGGTTGGTCTGCCCTGGGCGCCACTTCAGAAGGGGCAGCAAATTCAGATATGCAGGAAAATAATTTTATAATTAAAATGAGCAGCGACACTGGATCAATTATTGTGTGCATAAAAAAAAACTAATGTAATCAATTCGTATTTTTTGCCTTTTATAAGTAAATTGCCGATATATGAAAGAAAGACTGGTGGTGAACACACGATTTCGCAACTGTCTTTTGCAAGATTAAGAGTATCAAACAATTAATTACATTACTGATGAAGTGGGTCTCCCCCCTGGAATTTATTATTTTATTTTGAGATTTATGTGCCCTATGTAACTTATAAATGCAAGTTTCACTTGGGCAGCAACAGTTGCAGCTACACCACTGCATCTATCTTGCATGGTACTCCCCAACCTGCCTTTATGTCGCCAGCAATCGGTTTAACCACAAGCATACACACTACAAACAAAGATGAAAGAATAGCACAGTGAACTTGAGGTACAACAAGACTGACTGACCTTAGAAATGTTACGAAAGGATGTCTTTTTTGAGAACTTTTAAAAGAAAATTGGCTAATTTTTGTTAAAAGAGGAATACCTACAAGCAACAAGGTTGCTCAAAGGTGAAAAAAATTCCTCTAAACACATACTTGGTTATATTTTTAAAATGTTAGTCAGCAATGCCAAGTACTCTTTGATTCAAGGAAAGTTCCTCTTTTAGCACGTTAGTCTACCAGGCTGCACAAACAATGGCTGCAAAACAATAATATGAGTCTATCCTTATGTTGCCCAATTTCTGGTTCGATGACACACTGATTAATGTCACGCAATTTCTTTTAGTTCCTTTGTTAGATTGAAAACTGGAGACTAATACACTGAAGCTGGAGATCATGAGGATCTATCAATCTGTTTGAAATAATTAATACATGTGTTGCAGCCAGAGATGAAATTAATCTATTTTATACAGAGATAATGATCCTGTTCAATATATCTTAACATAAATTACTCACCTTATTTGGAAATACATGCCTGGAGAAGACATCTTTTTAGTCCTGGTGAGTATGCTTGAGAAATGACACACACATTCAGTAAATTGCATGCAATTCAATAGGAAGTACTTTGATAAAGTGCACATTTGGCTTGAATACTAGATTTCATGAATGAAAAGTTAACTCTTTCTCAACTTCCTTCTGTATAGTATTCACTTCAGTTTAGAGAGTATCTCGGATAATTCACATCCATATAAAATCATACAGTGGCCCATAAGTTCTTAGTGATTTTTAAAGTTCAAAAGCTTTTGTTGTATATTATTCCTTTTTTTAAAAAAATATAAATTAAAAAATGCAAATTTAGGAAATTTATTATTAACAAAGACTAGTAGAGTTTTACATTCAAAATGAACAGTAAATTATTTTGACTACTTACTTGCATGAGATTGATATTCTTGCATTTTCTTCCTCAACTACCTATAATCCTTAAATATTAATTTCCACAATGATACAATGGCATTGTAAAAAGAATATAAGACATGAACTCTTGTAAAAGCACAAAATTAAATTGCACATGGTCGTCTCCTAGGGAAGTTCCCCAAAATAATTGGATATTCATTTTCAAACAAAGCTCCACTGTCTGATTCTTCATTCATAGAAAATCTCCCAAATTCCTAGTTTTGAAATCTGAAAAAGATAATTGCTACAAAAATTAATGACCTTTAAAATCAGTAACTTATCAGCATTTTGTATCTTGAATACATCAAAAGAGATTTATGTTTCATATAATTACACTTGGTTATCTACAAGAGTTTAGGTTGAAAAAGAAAAGCCTCAGAAACAAACAGAAGAGATTTTTACCAATTTCTTTGCTCTTCATGCATAATATGTTTATTTTATTCCTTGAAAAATCTAAAATATGATTATCACTTATAGACTATTAAAGAAGCTAGAAAATTCAGATGAAAGAATGCAAGGACTCATTACTTTAAGTACAACAGATTACAAGTTAAATCCACAAAACATTATACTC
>BGPR01039507.1:0-10224 GCA_013235015.1 Araneus ventricosus
CTTTAGAAATTGCACAAAAATAAAAAGAAAGTTTATTGTTTTGTTTTAAAAAGTGAAAATATAATTTTTAAAATGTTATAAATTTTTCATTCATTTAAATCAACTTTGAAAAAAACATTATCTTTCTGTTCCCAAGGAATCTTAAAAAATAGTAATTTTTGTAAGATATCTAATTTGTTAAATATGTACCTATCATATTCCCATAATAAATCAAACTAATATAATAGTTCCGCTACATGGAATATCTAACAATAAAATTTCTTTCATGAATACCATTGATTCAACATAGCCTCATTGAGGTTGGCTGTCGTTAGACATTGCAGAACTAAAAGTTGCTATTTCCAATTTCTAATAATGAGGACGCATCGAACGTTTATCAAATTCCTGAGTGACACCTCTCTGCGGATAGCGCTATCATGCACTGAAGACAGATGACGACATGTGCGCACTTTAGGTACAATATTAATGGTAAAATAGTTCACGAAAAGTCATTTGGTGTATTTATGAAGAAAATTATTATTTGAACTATTAAGATTGGAATGTACAGTATAACACTGCATATTAAAAGGTAGGTATACTACGACGAAAAAACACAAAGTGAAAGTTCTGGTTTGAAGTTAATGTCCAAAGAAAGCAATATCTTTTTATTAACATTACCAAAAAGCAAGCGAGTAAAAGATTTTGAGAAACAATAAAAATAGTTTAATTTTAATGACAACAATAAAAGGAAATGTTACATATTGTGTATTAAATTAATTTTGAAAGGTTACTAAATTTATAGACGTCATTGTATGGGTTGCTCCCGGTCGTAAAGGGACCATCTCCGAAATGAGGAAAGTGCAGGAGGCCTTGCATTTAACATATTGTTGACCGGGGTTATTTTGTAGAAACTAATGAGTGTCGCCGGCGATTTTTCCTAAAAGGAATTAAGAAAGAATCCGCATATAATGGAATATAGACAAATTGAACTTAAGACGCCCTTCTACGAACTAATAGTTTCTCAATATTATATTTACCGTTAGAACGTTGTAAAAAGTGAAAGAGTACACCATTTTGTAAACAATTGAATATAAAGAAAAAAAAACTATAACTACAATTAAAATGGATAATACTTAGCCACTGAGGTTTGGTTACCGAAAGACGTCGTATGAAGTTTCCGGTCAACTTTATATGTTTATCAAAAGACGTCATACGAAATCTCCGGGCAATAATGTGTTAATAAGCTAGCAGAATTTTTCGAGATATCTTAGAAAAACTATGAAAAATGATCATTTCACCCTCTTTTCTCCCCCTCCCCCCCCGAAATCCGACGCTCGAGGTCGTGTGACTTTTTGCTACTTACTACGGGAACGGTATGAAATAATTTGGCACTGGAGAAAACTTTTCTTTTTGGATGTTTAGGTTTTGCCGATTTTTAGGTTAATTGTACTGTACTAATTTTGCATACATGCACTGCATAAAAATGATGCCATAGTGGCACATTACCGACAATATTGCCAGTAAAAGGGTTTACGAAAGATAATTTTGTGTATTTATTAAGAAAATCTGCATATTTGGAGAGTTGTAATAATAGTTTCTGAAAAAAAATATTTCTTGCTATTTTAGGCAAATAATACAATTTTAGGTAAAACGAATCAAATCCAGTTTTAAAAAGCATGTCTTAAATGTATATTGCAGCAAATGCATATTAAAAGGTATAAGGGGAGACAGGGGACATTGATATAACTTTTTTTAGAAAGCCAAGAAAACTTCTTACCAATACTAATAATTAAAATTAATGCTCTGTACTTATACAGTTCTTAATCTAATATTGGATTTCAGTCGAGTTTTTGTCATAAATGATATAAAAAATACTTATGATATTTTTTTCCTAAAAAATGGATTTGCATCTATCTGCCCTATATTAAGTAGACAGCCAAATAACCTTGCAGCAAATAGATTGTTTCTAAGAAATATTGAAAATAATGATAATTTATAAGTGTGAGATCAAAATAAAATTTGTTTTATCAACACTTTTTTATTTCAAATCATGATTTAGAAGTTAAACAAAGTAGCATTATTTTTTTTTAAAAATCGTTTTCAAAAATTTTTAATGAGACTAGAAAAAAAAGGAATAATGCCTTGGAAAATGTAATATCTCTACTAATAATAAAGGAAAATGTGTGCATGTGTGCAAATATAAATTGGAGAGTTTAGGAGATTACACTTAAAGCTTTCTCCTTGGGAATTTGATGTGGTGGTAGTAAACTAACATAGTTATCATCACCAGCTACTGCGTCTATTTATTCAAGGTAAGGCATAAAAGTGCTAATTAAGAAGAACCCAAAAACCACGAAGGAGGAGCATTATACTCTTGTAAACGAACCTAACTCTGTGTATATCGGACATATTACTGCTGCAACAGGAGGAGCTAAAGCCATAAAACAAGCAATACTCAATTTTTGTATAAAATAATATGCAATTAAATGGGCTAACAGTAATTGGATGCGATAGAGCGAATGCTAATACTAGGCACAAGAGAAGTATTATTCGCTTGATGGAACTGGCCTCAATATGTCATTACAATGGTGCATTTGTTTGCTTCAAACAAATGTTTTACCTCTTCGTCATCTACTAAATTCTTTGGATGGCGCAACAACTGGTCCTAAACAATTTTGTCGACCAATTGGTAAAGCAATCAAAACCTGCGAGGAGCTAGCTACCTGTAGCTCCTTTTTCTTCAATAAGTGTGGATAATATGTCAGATAATACAGATAGAATGGTTCTCAGCAATGATCAGCAATATCTATATGATGTTTGCTTAGCGATATAACGTGGTGAATGTTATTCTGACATGGCATTAAGAAAGCCTGGTCCAGTTTCTCACTCAAGGTGACTAACAATTGAAGGTAGAATTTTAAGGTTATATGTCGTCACAGAAAAACCATTTGACAATCTTATTATTCTTGCAACATATATTATGAAGGTATATGCAACCTGTGTTGTCCCATGTCAAGACAAAGCCCTCCATAACAGAACCAGCGCGGCATATTAGGAGACTTATCTCATTTTCTAGATATTTGGGACCCAATTTAAAAAATATAGTAGATACTTTTATTCAATGAAATAACTTCTTTTGTCATCCTGAAAATTTGCTATTGTCAAAGCTCACAGATAACAGAGAGAATATAAGATCTTTAGCACTACGAAAACTAATTTGTGCTAGAAATGAAAACAGAGGATCATCAGAATAAGAATTTTTCAAGTACCAAAAATAGACTTTAAAGCAAAGGATTATTTTGCACTTATTAACTGGCAACACCACCTCTTTTGATGAATGTGCCATTTAGAGAAATTGAGGCCATGGTAAAAGTTAGAAAAACGGAGGAAATATCCATGCCATACCCAAGCTGTAGAAGGATGTTTTCGCTTAGTGTCTGAAACGTTGGAAAGTGTATATGAAGAAAAGAGACACGTCTTCATATTGAATAGGATACAATCAAGAAGTCTTATCAAGCATTATAATACCAAAAAGGATTACATCGTTTAGAAATATGTAAATCCTCAAACTAATAGAATTAAAAAATCTATGATGTAAGTTCACTTTTTATAAGTTATGTGATTTATTGCTTTGACTATTAAATTTATACTTCATGTATTATCATAAAATTATAATTATTTATAAGTTTGTACTTTAATACTTGAATAGTCTGACAATTTTTCAAATATTTTTCATTAATTCACAATTTTTAATAGATATTTGTAAAAATGTCAATTTTTAACTTTTTAGAGGACGTTTGGGCCACCAGAAGATATGAATGAATTTTAATAATAATGAAAAAACGTAAACTAATATACCCAAAACAAAACTTTCTTACCCGGTGCTAAAGGAAATTTTGAAAATATTTTTTTATAAATTTCAAAGAAAAATGTCATTTTTAACTATTTTTAGGCACTTGGGGCACTGGAAAATATGAATGGATTTCAATAAAAAAATATATGTAAACTAATATACCTAAGACACAACTTTCCCATCCCATGCCAAAAATAATTTCAAATCAAAACAAAAAAATTGTAAATTTTCATAAAAAAACTAAATTTTTAACTATTTTTGAGGCGCTTGGGGCACCGGAAGATATAAATGAATTTCAATAAAAAAATTATATAAACTAATATACTTAAGACACAACTTTCCGGCCCCATGCAAAAAATAATTTAAAAAAAAATCTCCTATACTTTTCGATCCACCCTAATGGACAGGGAGGAGAATCTTTCATATGATTGGTTTTATTATAATACTTATTTCCGCTCAGCAAATTTGGTGTGAAGACTGCACAACAAATTTCATTCGCCTAAAAATGCCGGAATTCAAGATTGTCTGAATCGTAGATATTCATCCGAATCTCGAGATCGAATCTCTTGCTAATACTTTAGATTCTCTTTGTACATTTCGTTTGTGTGATTATGCTCTGAGGTTACTGAGGAAAATTTTCGATTAATTTTTAAATAAAAATCTAACAAATTTTTAAAAATCCCTTTTCTAGTAAGCAGCTGCTTTTCAAGAAGTAACCGCGTGCCAATACGGTAACGAAACTTAAACAACAAAAATTTGGTGGCAACATTGACACGATGCCCAGTAAATTCAAAACTGATATCGGTAGCGTCATTTTACGTTTATCATGTGATTAAGAATTAAACTCATCATATTACCAAAGAAAATTGAAACAAAATATAAGCTGTTATTTCAGACAGCAAATGGAGTTCCCGGAACATAACGAACAGTATCTGTAGGATTTAGGTCAATAGAATGATAAAAGTCATGAAATATTCATACGGTGGAGCAGTTGCAGACAACTCAAATTTACTTCTAGCGTCTCCCTCGGAAATTGTGTTTTTCAAAAACCAGATATCTCTTCTTTCTTGATTTCTTTTCTTTCATAAAAAGTGTTTTAAGTTTTTGGAGCTCAGTCTTTTCGCAAAGATGCCGCAGCTGAAGCGATTGGGGTAGACATTTCTAGGAGACTTAATTGAAGAAAATTTACCGTCGCTCTACTTTATTCGATTAAAGAAACCAAGTGACGATGTTTTCTACAGGAAACGGAAGAAGTTGCTTTCTTTGGCTTTGGCTCATCTGTAGGTCTCCCGAGATGTTTGGAATAACATGCAATTTTTATAGAGTATTTCTTTCTTTCTCTCTTTTTTATGAACAAACTTGACTGTTAGTTTGAACTAAAATAGAACAGGAAACATTTTTACTCTGTTGGCCATTCGAAGTTAGCCATATAATTAAAGGAAAGATAAGTTTTCATATTGTAGCTTAAGAAGCAACACCACTTATATCAATTTTTTGAAAATTCAAAGAGGAAGATTCTAATGAATTTTCCCAACAAATAAGGAATATTTCTAAATTTTTTCGCGTGTGGTTTTAGCATGTGGTCTCATGTTCATAGCAGATAAAAAAAAACCCGAAATATTCGTTATTGGTTGCGAAATATTCATTTGAAACTTTTTCTTCGAAATTTCAAAAAAATGGTATAGATGGCGTTGCTTGTTGAGCAACGATATCTTCGGTTTCTCAGTTTTTCAGTTCTTTTTTGGATTATATTAGATGTATTAATAATGCAAGAAATACTAGTTAAACTAAAAACTAAGAAATGTAGTTAATACTACATATTATGCGACTGTGCGCATATCTTAAAAATTAATGTTAATTCAATCGAATTTTGTTTGGTTTGTTCTAAGAAGTTAATTTGTGACTGATAGAGGAAAATCTGCTTAAACTTTATAAAGTAGCTGCTATCTTATGAATAGCTTGTTTTTCCAAAACTACTGCACGATTCCTTATTGGATTCTTTGATCTACCATGAGACTGCAAAGTAGAAATAAGATCTTTTACTGTTTTTAAAGGCCTTGGAAGTTAATTTCAAGTGAATCAATTCTGTAAAGCTCACCCAACATGATTCTAAATTTAACAAACAGCTTAGAAGGGAAATTATGCCTTTACGAATAGTTTAATAAGGAAACGCTATTTTGATGACATATATTGAGAGCAGTAAAAAATAAAATAAAATCATGTATATGAAAAATTATTCTGATAACAGGACATCCCGCAGTAAAAAATAAACTTGGTTGCTGAAATTCAAATGATTTTTTAAAAAACTTCGACTTTCACGTGAATATTTTTGACTAAGCATTTGTAATCTTTATTTTCAATCGTCAACGCGCGTCTGCGCTTATGAAAATTTCCTGTATATGATGAGGACGAGTTTTGCTTATTTTGATGTCTTGTCATAAATTATGAATTTTAAATAGCAGAAAACATTGAATTTCAATTTCAATTGTGAATGAGATCCAAGAAAATGTGATTAAATGATCAAACCAATAAGCAGCAAAAAACCCCGCTTGTATTTAATATTTAAGAAAGATAGAATTTCAAGTACGGCTGAAACAAAACGGAAGAAAAGGTTCACAATTTGCAAATCTCACCAATTCATGGTGTTCCCTCTGGTCTGTGGAAGGCCTTACACCCTCTTGACTGGGCTGGGGCGGGGCGGGTTGTAAATAAATAAAATTCATGGTGTTGGATAAATCCTCCATTCCATTTATTGCGCTCGTTATCTCAGGTAAGTGTTATGAGGAAACTGAGATCACTCCATTGTTTGGGGATTAGTTAATGTAAGCAAACTTGCATCATTCTCCTCATTTCGCTTTTCTTAAGTTTCCCTCATTAGCTCTCGTTCTTTCATTCTTTATATTAATATTTTAACTCTTCATTCTGAAGAAACAAATTTGCTTTAAAAGCGAGATATTCCTCCTCAAATAGGTATAAAAATAATTCCAAATAATCATAAATTCGCTTATTGAGTTTGAAGCTACTGGTTATATTCTTCGGAAAAGAAGAACTTCTTGAGCAGAGGAAAATACTTGCGATTCTCAACTCTTACAAATAATTAGAATTGAATACCGGTCCATCCCAAGAGATATCTCCCAAACACAAGAAATGGGAAACATTCGAGCACAGTTTCATCCTTTCTGATTTAATTTAGGCAAGAAAGCTTCGTTTTGCGTTTCTGCTGCCCCTCGCCGCACTCGCTTTCTTCCTCGGCAATTTATTCTTATTTCAGGGTGAATGCGTCGAAGAAAGCCCCTCTCTGCTTTGAGGAGGTGATTTCGTTCTCTTTGAGGAGGTGAAGAGCAAAAGCATAAGATACCTTTAATTGGAATAATCACGGTGAAAGACCCTTCCTCCTCCATTTTAGGTTGAGAGTTTCACTCTAAAATGTTAGTGGTGTTTTCAAACTGGGAATATGCAATTGCACTCCATTTTAAATAGTACATATGGTATATGGAACTATAATGCGAATACTTTGGACTGTAAAAATTTGGAACTTTACACCTGATACGTGGGACTATGATTCCAGTACTTGGCACTATATATTTGATATTTTACACTTGATACATGCGAATGAATACAGTTCGAATCTTCCCCCCTGAAAAAAATGTTAAGATCTGTTCTTCATCGCGCAATGATAACTCAGATTTTCTTCTGCCAAATTCTGTCTCGGGAAGGCGTTTTTCAAAGAGAAGCTTATCTCTTCTTTCTTGATTTCTTTTCTTTCATAAAAGTCCTTTTAGTTTTTGGAGTTTGTATAGATGAAGCAGTTGAGGCGACTGAGGGAGAAATTTCTGGGAGACTTCATTGAATTAAGTTTAAAGTAGTTCTGCTTTATTCGGTTAAAGGAGCCGATAGACGTAGTTTTATGCAGAAAATGGTAGAAGTTGTTTCCTTTGGATTTACTTAGGTCTGCAGAAAGGGTTGGAATAACAAGCATTTTTATTGAATATTTATTTTAATACTTTGAATGTTAGTCTGGGTTGAAATTCAGTCGAAAAAGTTCCACAAGGTTGGTTCTTGGAAATCGTGCCCTGAAGAGGAGAGATAAACTTTCACAGGTCCAGTGTGGCGAATTTCAATTCCTGTTTGGATTAGATTAAATGAGTCTCTAATGCTAGTAATACTAACTAGTGAAATATTAGAGATTCGTCTTCTCAATTTAAAAAAAATTATGTTAGTTACCTCAATCGAACTGAAGGCGTCTTGTTTTAAAAAGTAAATTACAGCTCCATAGACGATATTTTGACACTTTATAAAGAAGCAGACATCCTGTGAAAATAATACTTTCCAAAAATGGTCAATTGACTTCTAATTTCATTCTTTTTTCAGCTAAAAAATTCAGTAATATTTAACAGTTTTTCATGGTGATATATAGAAAATATAATGAATATAAGGTGGAACGAAATTTTCACGGAAGTGAAATGTAGGAAAGTACGGAGCAAATATTAGTTAAGGAAAAAATACAATGTTACAGGGTGAAATAAAAATAACACATAAAATCTAACAAAGCATGGTTAAAAGAAGTTAAACAAGTAAAAACACAATAATCATTTATATTTAGTGAATGTTGTTGCTAGAGTCATTCAGAATTTAAGATCAAAATAAAATCGTAATTTTTTGTTGAAAAAAGTCCTGAAATGATGCGGAAGCCTACATCTTCAAAATTCAAAATAGTAATAAAAGAACTGATCATATTTACGATTTTGAAAAGTATGAAAATTGCGATGAAGCAACCAAAAATGAAAATTAAGGCATTTAATTCTTAGAAAAGATAGAATTTCTGGAATTGTCAAACAAAAGGAAAGATAAGATTCACAGTTTCCAAATCCTTCCAATTCACAGTGGGGAATAAATCCTGCTATCCATTCATTGCGCAAAATGCATTTTTGATCTCACTAACACAAAGACTATGAAAATAATTGAAAACACTCCATTCTTTCGCGATTAATTAATGCTCTCTTTTTTCTGTGTTTATCTTAGAGATTCAGCTCTTCATTCCAAAGGAACAAACTTGCTTGGTAGGAAAGGTATTCTTAAGGACATAAGTTTGTTTTGAATAGAAGTAAATTCACTTCATCTCAATGAACTTAAAAGACTCTGAAGCAACTGGCACTATAATTACAAAGCGCAGAACTTTCTGAAAATGTCGAACAAAATACAGAAAAATCCTCACAGTTGTCAATGCTTACAAACATTTAGCGTTGAATAAATGCTCCATTTTATTCAATGCGCTCGTTATCTCAAAAACACAAGAGTCGTCTGAAAATTGAAACAACAACATTCCCTCGCGATTAATTAAGGTAGGCAAAGTTCATTTCGCTTTTCTTGGGTTACGCCGATTGGCTCTCTTCCCTCCAGTGTTTATTTTGGATTTAGCTCTTCATCCTGACGAAACAAACTTGCTTGAGAAGAGAGATCTTCCTCCGCCAATAAAATTATAATGTATGAAAACATCTTCAGATAATTATAAAGAGAAACCTGGCCCTTCCTAGGCATCCAGGTACTTCTGAAGAAACGGTTGCCATGAAAAAAAATACCAGCCCTGTGGCCGACGCAGAATATTCTAGAGCGGCCCATGCAGCACCCCTTTTACGGGATACGACCAATCATCGGAGATGGACTCGAAGAACAACCACTACCATTATTATATCCCACAAGAAAGCATCTTGAAGTAAATATAAAATCATTTACTGAGGCTGGAGCTTTACTGGTGCAACTCTTATTCAAGATAGAACTTGTTGAGCGGAGGAAAATCCTCGCAATTCTCAACTCCTATGAATAATTAGCTTTGAATAAACGCTCCATTCCATTTTTCCGCATATTATCTCCCGAGCGCAAGAGCTGGGAAACAATCGAAAATAGTTTCATTCTTTTCGATTTAATTAAGGCATGAAAAGATCGTCTCATCCTTCTGATGCTCTTCTTCTGCACTCGCTTTCCTTCTGAGAAATTTAATTCTTTGTTCTGGAGGAATGGGCCGAAGAAAGCCCTTCTCTGCTTTGAGGAGGTAATTGCGTTACTTCTGCTGAGTTGAAAGGGAGATGGGATTTGGATAAGAGCAGATCATTAGATACGTTCAGTTGCAATAATCACGATGACTGACACCCTTCCTCCTCTTTTACAAGTTTGGAGTTTCACCCAAATTCTTTTAAGTGGGGTTTTCTAACTCAGGAGAAATAATTGGTAAATGTTCTTTCTTCTTTCTAGAATTCCATAATTTATTTCACACTGTAACTTCATAGTACTGGGTAATGACGATGCAATTAAAGTATGAAGGGTACTTAAGGATGAATTGAAAGAAAATTGTAGATAATTGTAAGTAAATTGTAGATAATTGTAAGTAAATTGTA
>BGPR01039508.1:0-14280 GCA_013235015.1 Araneus ventricosus
TTAATTTTGTGAGATTACGTCTGTCATTAAGGAAATTTTAACTTTTGCCTGAATCCTTACACCATCAGATTAAAAATATAATGCTGAATCCAAAGATCTTTTATTAACTAAAAGTGAATTTTTAACGCGCATAAATTATTTACAATATTTTTCAATTTATTGGATTCGCAATTCTACTTATTCATTCCATTTAGTAAATATATAAGGATCTAAAAAAAGAATCGCTTCGTTTAGTTTTAAAAAATCAACAAGTTCTCATTACTCATTTCCAAGATATTAACTTTCATGAAAATTAACCTTCAAAGAATTAACATCATTTAATGATTCATTTCAAGAAGATACTTAATTTAATAATATTTACTAAGCAAATGTACTTTCCAAAATCTAAAGCTGAAAAAGCGTAAAGATCGTAACATGCCATTTATTCAGAAATAATTAATTATTAATCTGAAATCAAATGGATAAATTGCAACCAAAGCATTATTTGCTTCTTACAAATCATATGCATTTTTGATTATTTAAGAAAACATCCTTTTTGATATTCATAATCAACTTCTTTAATAAATAAACTGCAAAACTTTTGAAATAAGAGCATTTTTGAAATGAGATTCCTTTATTCCAGTAAGGAAAATCAATATGATCTTTATTCAGAAGTATGACAATTACCATTATTTAATTAAAAGAACACTTTATCGGATTGATAGATAGAAATTAAGTAATGAAATTAATGACAGGAATTTCTCCTGGATAGTATATGTCTCGAATAAAAGTTAGTAACAAAGTAACAAGAATAATTCATAACGTAAAGGGATTTTACTAAATATTTGACCGAGCGTTGACTTTGATACATATTAAATGAATTAATGCACAGAACATATATATATATATATATATATATAAATGTACGTACATCATGCTTTAAGTTTTAAGCCAAAAGTGAACAGAAGATCCCTGCTTTTTCTCAGGTAGGGATTTAACAGATAGACACGTGATCAAAGTGAAGGGAATAGTAGCTATTTTTAGTATATTACTTTATTTTTTTAGGGAAAAGTCTGGAAAAGAATTCGCGATTTATGTTGGCGCGTAGAAGCAATTAGAATATTCTTTTAGCAATAAATATGTCAAAACGAGAGATTTAATATACCTCCAGCGTGAGAAAAGAACGAAACTGGAGTTTTAGAAAAGTGATTTTGGAATACATTAAGATTTTAAAATATGTAATATTAGAATTTGAAATAAAATTAAGTGAGATTATTACATATATATATAGTGTTTCCGTGGTCGTAGTCAGTAAAAAGCCGAGTTATATTCTATATTTCTTTTATTATAAGAAAGTGATGAAATGCACGTACATCTTGGTTTAAGTCTCAAGTAAAAAAGAGAACAGAAAATCCCTGCACACTTTCAGATAAGGGAATAACATATAGACACGTGATCAAAGTGAAGGGAATAATAGTTATTTTTAGTATATTACGTAAGTGTTTTAGGGAGAATGCATGGCGGCAATAAGTCGCTGATTTCGCGAGTTGTGTGAGCGTAAAAACGATTAAAATATTCTTTTAGTAATAAATATGCCAAAACGAGAGATTTCATATACCTCCAGCGCGGGAAATAAAACGAAACTGGAGTTAAAGAAAAGATATTTTGGAATACATTAATACAGTACTAAGATTTTAAAATATATAATATTAAAATTAAAGTAAAATTAAGTGAGATTATTACATATATGTATAACGCTTAGGTTCGTGGCACAGAAAAGCGGTTAATTTCTCGTTTGCCTGTGGCAACGATCGGTTAGTTTACAAAACAAAACCGGTAGCCTTCTGCATATTAGGCATAACTTTACAGGCATAGTCTTCATGTATATTCGTTCTGGTGTCAAACAAATTTTTCTCGAAAAAATATGTACTTAAGACGTAGAATTCACAATATTTCTTACAATATAATAAAACTTTGGATAAAATTATTCAGAAGAGATCCGCTGAAGTGAAATAGACGGGCTTGGGTGAGTCAGAGAAAGTTCAGATAGGCGTTAAATAGTTTTAGTCAGGGAAGGGAAAATCGTGTTCATTCTCAATTGAGGGGAGCACCGTGGATATTACTATTGTGAACACTGTATAGGGTAGACCTTGGCTAGTTGGCCATAGAGGCACGTTGGGCCAGTCGTGATATTTTAAATACTTTTTGGTATTTAACGCTGCCATTCCAGACAAGTGTGTATTATCCCGCCTTCCTTCTTCCACATGAGTGTCATTGAAGAAGTAGCGTTCATTAAAGAACCAGCCAGAATTTTTTAATTTTTGCTAAGCTGAGTAAATTTCCTGAGTTATGAATAATTGTTTTTTTCTTTGCTTATAAATTATAATTTCCATTTTCACAAATAATATTCAGAAAGATAATTCTCTATAGTTACTTTAGGGCTCGTTTTCTTATCGAAATGCTTTCAGAATAAATCTCTACACTCATGAGAAACGAAAATGGCAATATGGGGCTAGTTGGGCAATTTCGCATGGGGCACGTTGGTCCGCGATGCTACACGGGGTTTATCGTTTATCTTTATGTGCGTTTTAGAAATATCTCTGAGTATGAGGGAAGGAATTGTACCAGATTTATTATGCAAGATACTGGTTATGAAAAACCATGAGGAGTCAATTTTGATTATAATTATACACTACTATTTACTTACCTCAGCTTCTATTGAGTAGAAATGCACCAACTTTGTATATACTACACATAATGTGGATGATAACACAACTACGTTACTCACATTAATAAAGTATAATAATATAGAAGAATGTTTTGTGATAGTCGCTTCGTGTTAGTAGTGGCTCAACTTATCCCGCAATTGGGGCAGGTTGGGCCAAGCGACTTGGTGTCAGTTTGAGGTTTTAAATTAATACTTATAGTTAATATATTCAAATTTTACTATGACGAATTATTTCTGAAGGTTCACTAATACTATCAGCTTAAAAAGATTTGAATTCCCTTTTTAAAAAATTCTTAGAGGAAAAAATGGTCCTACTAACCCCGGTCTACCCTACTGGGTACTTTTCAGTTATACGTACACCACTTGGCGCCTTGTTTTGTCTTAGCGAATTTTCTTGGAGCGCTGAATTGCCATCTTGGCTCAACTTTTTTCTTGACGATAATAGACGCGCGGTGTATGTTTGGTGAGCTGTTGGGGCAGGAGCCAATATTCGCGAATTTTCTTGGAGCGCTGAATTGGTAGCTTCGCTCAACTTCTTTCTTGACGATAGTAGACGCGCGCTGTATTTTTGGCGAGCTGAAGAATCAGGAGCCAAAATGCGCCAAATCGGCCGAAAATGCATGGTACGAGTATAACAGAACGCAGATGCTCTGATCGGGATGAGCTAGTTCTGTCATAATTCAATCTGCATACAAAACATAAATTTTTTTTACTGTAAAATTTAAATGGGTGACATAAAAAGCAGTTTTGAAAGATGCTCAGAACTTAGAAAAGAAACCTTAAATATTGTTTGTGTAAAGATAAAATTAATACATCAAAATCCTGTTCTGATGTTCCTGATCATTTCATTAAAAGAAAGTTTATGTTCAGAGCTAAGACTGATGATTGAAACTTAATGCCAAATTTTTTCGTATATCAACTTTAAGAGAATATAGAGGTGGGTGACAGAAAAATGTGAACAATTGCGCATTTGCACATTTATTTGAATATATGCACATTTATTTCCTGGAGGATTGAATGGATTTTCTTTGAACTTCGACCATGTAAAGAAGAGGCTTGAACTCACACACAATACTACCAAGAGCTTCATGAGTTCTTAAAGATTGACAACTTCTATTAGTTGAGTGACTTGGTCAGTTTCTGTTGTTTTTTCCGGTTCATTTTTGGAAAAGGATGCTCAGTTTTTCTTTTATCTCTGTAATTTGATTTTATATCTAAATTTCAATGTGTCATTTTCTAAAATCAGAAATATTCAAATCTGCAGGGGGAATAAGGAAGAAATTAACTTCGACTTGCGTTTTTCAGCCACAGAGATTTATGGAATGTATTTATAGATAAATATATTTTATTAAATAAACCAATTGATTAAATCTAGATAATAATAAAAAATTATTGTACTATAGTGTCGAAATTTTGAAACACGTTTCCAAGGTTCAAAAGGTTTAGTGAATTCTTATTTCCTGGAACAGTTCATCCATGTGTGAAAGGCCAACTGTTTATTCAATTCTTGGGCTCAAAATTGCTGGTCAGCTGATGCTGAGATCAAGAAATCTCTAAATCTAGAGAGCATTCATTTTGCTATTTACTGCCGAATCTATTTTAACGACCGTGAAGAAAATCCATATAACTGCATTTTTATGAGTCGGAGCTGTATTTATAGTTCTACTGCTTGACAGTTTTCTAACAAATGCCAGCATTAAATGAATCTCAATCTGTCGTAGTAAATCTCATATATATATTAATATAAACCAAAATATAACTTGTTATATATGAACATACAGAAACAAAGTATACAAGACATATCAAAATGCAATTCATAAACTAAAATTCATTAATTAGACAAAATAACCAAATCTAAAATAAAATCTAAAAAATTGAAAATACTATTTCTGCTAAAGAACAGAAGGTAAGTTTAAACATTTAAATGTTAACATATAAATGAACTCTGTTGCTATCAAAACTATTAAAAAAAGGTAAATGAAGTAAATGGAGTTTTCAACAATACAATTAGTAGCTTTGCTTTGGGACAGCATTAGCCAGGTTAATAGTTAGCCATGTGTGTGTGTGTGTGTGTGTGTGTGTGTTGGTTAGTCCATTGGTGGAAGAGCGCCCTATCCAGAAAACTCTCAAGACGAAATATAGATAATTTAATCACATTCCTGGCGACTAACGAAGACCTAATTAAAAGTCAAAATACAACACCGTCACATACTCCTGCCTAGAAATAGATACTTCCAAAGATTCGCCTCCTAGAACCAGAAGTCCGAAGAATTCCCAGTTCAGCAGCAGAGCACACTAGCTTAAAAACAGCATCCAGCCACCACGAATTTTTCCGTAATTCATTCGAAAAATTCACCCTTCACATCACTGCCACAACCCTTGAGTAACAATTCCAGCGACCCCTCAGTATAAATAACAAGACAGAACGAAAAAACAGTCCCACGATTTTGGTTGGTCCCACGATGGTTGCGACAATTTTCATTAATGTAACCGGTGTAATACGTTTTTCAATTCTTCTTTTTCGTCGCATCGAACACCACTATCAGCCCCGAATCATGGAGCTGCAACTGCATGAAAAAATGTAACTAAATGAAACATTCAACCCTTTCACTGCACTCAAATTTGATAACTCCCCTTGTAAATTTCTATTATAATACTCGGATTGTAATCCTCAATGTGTTTTTTATTCTTCTTTGTTCATGTATAATTGTGTTCCCTTTCAAGTGTATTTACATCCTAATGTTGTAATTTTTTTTTGCTTTTGATTTTCAATAAAGTTTCACACATGCTCATCCAACCGACAGGGTGCCGTTTAGGCGCCGAGTTCGGGGGTATGCTGTGGTGTTGTGTGTGTGTTGGCAATCTGTGAAGTCAAACTAAGTGACGGTTTATATTAAAATGTGGATTACAAGTCGAGGATAAGTAAAAACACTGATTCTATAATTCTTAGTGAATAAGTATGAATATATTATTGAATTATGTATTTATTGTTTTAGTGCAATATTTTGATGTATTTCATAGATTTAATTTAGGTACTTTCCATATAACGAGTTGTAACATATTGTTAGTGTTAATGCATGATTTTTCATTCTCAATTCTCTTTCATTTTAGGTTAAATTACCCTTTCTGCCTTTTTTTCAACAACTTTAGTAACAGGGATGGTTTGTACAGCAAAATTGATTTAACCTGTGGCTAAGCTTGTCCACAGCCAAGCTATTAATTTAATTGTTGAAAACTCCATATATTTGGATTGCCATTTTACGATAGTTTTGTTAGCAACAAATTTCATTTACATGTTAGCATTTAAATGTTCAAACTTATCTTTTGCTTTTAGTATCTATAGTATTCTCATTTTTTAGATTTATTTTAGATTTGATTATTTTGTCTAAATAATAAATTTTTAGTTTTTGAATTGCATTTTGATATGTCTTGTTTACTTTGTTTTGTATATATATAAAAGCCATTATAATTTTTTCTAACGTTATTAGAAGAAAAACTGTGGTTGGAAATTTCAAAATAATCCACTCACACTATTTTATCTTAGACCCTTAAATAAAACAAATGAGCGAATATTTAATCTGTGTCATTAAGGTTAAGGATTAAGTCATGTCTTATTTTTTATAAGGTTTTTCTTATCTACAATTGAAATTGGCTATTTTAACTTAGATATAGTATTATTTGAAATTAATAGGGACACCTTAATTAAGAGAGGATGTACTGAGATGGATTTAACGCATACACATTACTACACGACTTCAATCTCCTATTTTTAAATTCACACTAAAAATATTGCCAGGTGCCAGAAAACAGAAGGAATTTAAGTATTCAATGCGAGCATTTATAACCTCATGTTCATTCAAACATAAATAAATGTTACAACGTTCAATTTCTAATTAATTTATTTCTCATTCTTCACTAAATTAATCTATTCATCATATTTTGAGATTAACATGCTATATTTTGAACATGGATACTTTATTATTTCTTCCTGTTTCTGTTGTAAGATGCGCGCTAGAATAAAAGCGAAAAAGTATAAACAACTGTCCTTAAGACAATTAAGTGCCATTTTCTTCGAATGGAACATACGATAATAGAAGATGGAAATTGTCTATTTAGAGCCTTGGCTCATGAATCAATCATACGGAACGAAAGAAAACATTCATTAATTCGTGGAGAAACAGAATGGGATGCTGTTCTAAATCAGGATATATATATATATATATATATATATATATTATAAAAGGTTAAATTTAAATTTATAGTTAATTTTTAATGTATTTTATTATAGTATTAGAAGCTTAGTTTAGAAATAATATTTTCACTTTAAATGTGCGGAACTGTCTTTAGGATAACGCTCAAGTCATAACGATAATTAAGACTATTGAATTGGTATGTTATAAGTTACATACTTTCTCGTTTCTAATCTTGTAAGATTTCGGGGATTTATTCCCCTATTTTTTCATTTTTCCAACAATTGGCTTTCGCAGAGTGTTGGCGCCACAAATCTAGACTAATGCGACACAAATCGGTTCCCAAGACTGATTGGCATTTGATTGTTGGAATTCCAATTCTGGGTTGTCTTTTTCATAGTAGTAATAGTGAATAATCAAAATATCTTCTGTATTTCATTTGTATGATTATTGATAAGTTAATTTGATTTTAATTTTAATTTTTAAATTATAGTGAAAATAACACATGTTTTGATTATTTGAAATATTTAACTATATATAGATATATTTCTCATTTATCATTGTCAATACTTGCCATTGAATAAGAAACTACTATTCATAAGGAAAAGAGGCAAATAAGGGAGTATTCCTTGGTAAATACATTCATAAGTAAATGCATATGTAATAATTAGTTACGTACCCACGGAGACAAAATTTGAAGATGTATCCAACTATATTTCATTGCCGTTTTCGTAAGGAAGTTTTATTATGAACATTTTTATTAAGTACAAAGATGAAACTGATTTTGACTGATACCTGTGTTCGCTAATATTATATTTCTGAAGAAGATTACTGTCTTCGTGTCCAAGAATATTGCATAGGAAATCTCCAGTTGCAGACATGATTGCACCTAAGCTCAGCTACACGTCTGGCACACCTAAAAGTCGTACGTCCAGATCTTATCATTTATACTTCGATTCCGTTCAAATTATGTAACTTCCATTTTTAAATCATTGCCATATACCACTAGTTAAATATTTCGAAAAACATTACACAAAAAAATTAGAACAAAAGTAACATTAAAACGAAATAAAACAAACCTTTAAGTTATTCAGACTAAAGCACTGTGTGGAAAGCTATTCATCAATAATAAAATATGTTAAACCTTTACTACTCTTAGTTAAATTTATTCTTTTTATTCCTTACTGTTGAAATAAATAAACACTTTTTTCCACATTTCGTTAAGAGTTAAGGACATTTTTAAAAAAACTACATAAGAACTTGCAGTTTGTAAGTCGAAAAAATAAAACTTTTGAAAAGCTTTATTTGTTTTAAAAAAGGCACAAATACTTTGAAGTTAAGAACAAGCATGTAATCCTCTTTTCATTAAGGCACTTTTCCCAAGAGTTACCCTCTTGAAAGATAAAATTTTTAATCGAAGCATGAGATCAAAGACAATGAATTGTCTCTTTCTTCCCAAACAACGGAAAAAAGTTTCAGTTTGCTTCTGCTATAATTAAATAAATCTTAGTGTATTTTTTATTATTATTTATACTATTTTTTACATAAAAAAACTTAATTTTTCTTACTTCATTTTTTCAGAGATTATAATGATTAGGGTTTACATCGTGAGATGCAAGTAAAAATGTTTTAAAATAAAGCTATTTTTTCAAAAATAAAAAAGATGTTATGTGTATTATTTATGTGAAGGAATTTTAAAGCTGTAATATTGGATAGACAAAAATAAGTATTCATTTTGTTTTGTGCACCAAAGTTTTCTTTTAAATCCCTAAATACAAATATTGAAGGTTCATAACAACTTTTGCTAGGTTTTAAACATGATTTCCCGAATATTTGATGAGTTTCTATCTGTTTCTGTCTTTTATTGATTATATATATGTAAATAATATTCATGAATGAATCATCATGTAGTGCAATTTAATTCATACCAACATACTGATGTATTTGATGTTCGAATTGAAAATTTTTAACTGATCTAAGAAACGTCTGAAATAGTCAACAAATATTTCTGGACAAATATTCACTTTCAAGGAAAGAAAAATAGTTTTGAAGAAAGTTGTATTTATGTAATTGAGATTGTATTAGAAAATGCCAAAAAATTATTTAGTGAAAATATATAATGAATTTATAATTAAACCTATTGATGCTGCAAAAGAAGTACTTTCGAAAGATTTAACAAAATGTTCATTTGGAATTCGTCATGTTAATATAAAATTAAAGGAATTTCAAGAAATAACCAGCCCATAGACGATATTCTCATGCGATATTTCAGAAAACTGGTAGCTTTCGTTGGAGTTTGGGTCGTATAATATCCTTGTATTTATTTAATTCTCATTTATAATAGTTTAAGTATATAAGGGAAATTTCTTTAAAATAACAGCAAATATTCTCACATTTTAAAGAGAATTTTCCTTCTTCTATACTTTGGGGCCACTGAAACTAATTCGCTTAACTCAGTACTCTGATAGAAGGAAAATTATCTAGAAGAAAAATCGGTTCCCCGTGCAAGTAGAAATTAAACTTTACTGCTGCAATGAACAAATCTAGAAAAAAAGGTATCAAACTAATATTTTAGACTGAAAATGATTTTTTGAATTATTTGGACTAAGAAATTTTGTGTTTCGCCTAGAAACATAGACGTGGCAGAATTCGCATTGCTTCTTAATATTTTGATTTCCAGAAATGAATCTCTAGGGGAAGTTCATTTACGAAGAGAATTTATTCTCAGTTTAAAAGCATAATAATCACCAAGAGCTTGTGGAATTGCTTTTAGCTCATGGTGCATCCCGTGACTATTGAGCAAGAGCAAGCAAGAAAACTTCTTTTTACTGTAAATTTCATAATTTTGACTTACGTGGCAGCGAAAATTTTCATCTAAACCGGCGAAACTAACGCAAAATTTTATATTCAGCGGAGTGGAAAGCTTGAATTTAGTGAAAGAAATAATTTTGGATAATATTAAAATGCATACCTTATATTTTAAACGCCTAAGAATTAGTCAGAATTGCAATATTAAATGGAATTTCAACTAACGTAAATATTTAAATAAAAATTAAGCAATGTAAACCATTTTTTTGCAGTCTCTTGAGAAAAAACTCCTTGGACACCAACAAGTGCAACAGAAGGCTTACAGAAGTAGGTAAAAGACTCAAAAAAGGGTTGAAGGAAGCTTCAAATTAAATTATACAAATACAAATTCCAAACAGAATAAGGGGAAGAAAAAAACAAATATGTAATAAATTGGTCACATCAGTACGAACATATGAATGGTATTAAGCAACGAAGTGAATAAACAAGGGAAATAGATACCGAAACATAATAAAATTTTTTAAAAAGGGTATAGACGCAAAATAACTGGTCACATATAGACAAAAAAAGGATAATAACGAGAAATGGAGTAAAAGCTGTACAAGGTGGGGAAAAATGAAAAAAAGAATAAAGCAATCAAAAATCATATAGAAGCACACAAATACACAAAATATCACACGACATATAAAACACACAAATTTCGCACAGTTAACAAAACAGAAGGGTCTGATCCAAGTATAATAGAGAAAAAAATTAAATTCCAAAAATTGAAAAGTAAAAATAAATAATAATAAATAAATAATAAATTGTATAAATGCCAGCAAACAGATACAAACTTTATAGTCTATATAATGTGGGGAAAAATGCTGTCGATAAATTCAAAAAATGATGCAAAACAAGTTTTGTTCTGGACCAAAGTAGAGAAAGATGGAGGCCATGCTAAATTGTTCTTCTTTAGACTGCTGATGAAACAAGTATATTTTATTACATTAATTAATCAAAGAAAATATAAATATATTTGAATCTTGAATCGAATTAAATGCTTTATATTTAGAGAAACTGAGGTTGGTGTGGTGCGAAAGTTTGGTAATGGGACAATATTTCTGGTTCGCCCTGGTCATCTGACCATGGTTTAAAATGGGTGAGTCCGTCTTCAATAGACTTTATATAGCCATGAAAGTGGGAATTTAAGTTGCAGATGAAGTAATCAGTACAGTCAACTTCTAAACCAAATCGTTATATTTTGATAAGAAAAGTATTAGAAAAACCTTCGTCAGATAAAATGCACTTTATTTATTTGCTGTTTTCAAATGCACTGTGAAGGGATCCCCACATGAAAATTGGCTTTGTTGCATGATATCAAAATAATGCAAGAGATGAGATTAATATGATGCAAAGTATAATCCGAGGCGGCAATTATAGGAATACTCCAACGAATTAGAATTTGTATGTTATAGCTAAAATTATGACGAAATTTATCTAATTTACAGACATGAAAAGTTTAATTTCCTTTCCATGTAATTACATTTCAACTCAATTACGGCACTTTTTTTAGATGTTATTTTACGGAAGAAGTAAATCAACATATTCTAGAATTCAGGACCTATTTCTATTTGTTCTTGTGTCTTATAATGAGTTTTCATAAATAACCCTTCCTAAAATCAACTACTACATCTATGAGAGATTGTACAGGGTAGTCATAAATTATTGGACCCATTTCAAAAATTAATGAAATAACTCCTATAATGTAGCAACTTCGAGTTTTTTTAAATGAGAAAGTAGCTCAAAAGTTTTTTCATGCAGGTAACGCGCCGTTACGGCGCATTAAATGTTGCAACGGGAGATTCCAACGTAAGTGTCAATATGGCTACTGTGCAGCAAAAAGTATCAATATGGCTACCGTGCAGCAGAAAGTGTCAATATGACTACTGTGCAGCAGGAGGTGTCAATATGGCTACCGTGCAGCAGAAGGTGTCAATATGGCTACCGTGTAGCAGAAAGTGTCAATATGGCTACCGTGCAGCAGAAGGCACGTCTAGCATATCTCTGGTTCCACGAAAGCAAATAAATTGTAGCAGTTCAAAGGTTAGTTGCAACAGTTTTCGTTTAGAGCATCGAAATTGACGGTCTCCAAGTAAGAACGCCATTAAGCGTCGGTATGAGCAATGAAGAAGTGAAAGTCTCCCTCACTCGCTCAACAACTTCGTCTGAGACCGGTGGCCGTCCAGATCTTTCCTATGATGCGCATTTCCTGTTCCCTTTAAATATTGCTCATACCAACCCTTGATGGGGTTCTTACGTGGAAACTACATTTTC
This sequence comes from Araneus ventricosus, assembly GCA_013235015.1. Taxonomy (NCBI): domain Eukaryota; kingdom Metazoa; phylum Arthropoda; class Arachnida; order Araneae; family Araneidae; genus Araneus; species Araneus ventricosus. Next base: position 12,022 of record BGPR01039508.1, read on the forward strand.
GATACTCTAGGTGAACATATCTTTGAACTGTTACAATTGATTTGCTTTCGTGGAACCATAGACGTGCCTTTTGTTGCACTGTAGACATTTTGATACTTGTGTTGGGAATCTCCCGTTGCAGCTTATTTATAGCCTTATTCACCATCCATGGTTAAACCATGATCAGCGATTAAACGGGAATTTACACGAACAAGCGAATGCTGACCGAAATGATCGGCTGGGTGTAAACCCTAACTGGCGAGTTGGCGAGAAACTCGTTTGGCTCGAAGGCTGAGTGGTAATTTTAAAAATCGCCTACAACCGAGAAATTGAGATACTCTGCCAAAATAGCAACCCGCTAGGTTGTACATTTGGCGACGCATTTCGGTCAGCTTTCGCATTAGCATGGCAGAACCATCATTTAACCGCTGATCATGGTTTAACCATGGATGGTGAATAAGGCCGTTAGTGTGCTGTAACGGAGCGTTACCTATCTGAAAAAACTTTTTGAGCTACTCTCTCATTTAAAAAAATACGAAGTTGATACATTATAAGTTTTTTTTATTAATTTTCGAAATAGGTCAAATTATTTACGACCACCCTGTATTTTTCCATTGATTTTGTTGATCATAAATATCAATGAGGTAAACTAATATGCTGCTTACATATTTGCGATCTTTTAAATTTTCGAATAGGAATGTATAGTACAAGTAGCCACCTTGGATAAAATGCAATTACAGGGAACCACAGTAATTAATGCCTATTTTACTTACTATAGTCCAACAATATAATATAACATTATAAGAGATATCTAAATTGTGTAGACATTTTTTACTTCTATTTAAATGTTTAATTTATCAATTTTAACTTTTAAATAAAAAATATTCGCTATTTAACATTATCTAGTAAACTGTTAAATATATAAAATATTAATACATAAACGTATATCTTCCGTGTGTTCAGCAACGGATTTCGAGACTACCACTTTTGGATGATTTTACACCGGAAAGAGGTGTCAGGCAATGAGTCATATGAGCGCATTTACGGAGTTCTTTGTTCGATCACTCTCAGTAAAATGTAAACATCACCCTTTTATTCTTCACTTTCCCCCTATTTTGATGAAAATAAGTCCGCCCGGCGCATGCGCAAGAGATCGGAGGGTTTCCGAATCCGTTGCTAAACAATACATTGTATTGTTTATAAATATAAGTTATTGTTTATAAAATAATATAAATTGATAATATATTTCTTATTATTTTTAATTTTGCATTAGCCGTCTCGAAAAGTTGTTTCACAAAATATACCTCCTTTCACCGTAATAAATCTCTAAAACCCCAATATTTCAAAAAATGCTCTTTTCATTTTAATAGAAACCATGATATAAAAAGGGGTAGTATGTAAACAGCCAACAAGAAAAATATAGCAAATTTAAAAATTTTTAAAAAAAATGCAAAATTCAAAACTAGAACAAGAAAAAATATATTTTAATTATCAGACAATAAAATTAAAAAGAATAAAAGAATTTTATTGTAAAAAGAAAAGAAGTTAGATAAATTATAACATGGGATAATAGTTTTATATGCAAATGTTAAGTCACTTTCCCAGAAACAACATTCAAAAGTATGGTTTGAAACGATGTCGAGTTTTAATATATTCGACTTAAATTCTTCATAATTATTGACAGATGACAATAAAAATCAACTCTCCACGCTTGGTAAATAATTTCCATTCAGAAAATGTCTGTCAATAAATCGTTGAAACAGTGAGGTATGACTGTAAACGGAACAAATCTCAATTATTCTTTACGATTTGGCAATTGTGACTTTGACTACGATATTGCAGCGTTTTATATAAATGGCAATTAAAAGTAGTCCATGGTTCTATGCTGATCAAGCTACAAACCGGCTGTTTAGTTCCATCATTATCATTCTATTCCACAACTCAGAACGGCCCACTCACCCAATGAGCTTAGTGATATAAAGCAGTCGACAGAGGATAATTTATTAACTTATCCAAGTATTATACAGATTCACATCCTCCACACTCAGAAAGTCAATAATGTATCAGAATAATGAAATACAGAGCATTTTCTTATTTTATTTGTTTATTTTTCGATATTTAACATTTTACACATAAATACATATATACACAAAACAATTTTGGAAAAAACTTAAAGACGGATGCACTTAACATAAGCAGGATAACAAGATGGTAGAAAGAAAAGGAAAACCAGAAACTAAAGGAACGTGGTCAAACTAACATACATCATTTTCAGAAGCT
>BGPR01039510.1:0-14279 GCA_013235015.1 Araneus ventricosus
TTAATGTTGAAATTTTAGCGTTTATAAACAAAATTAAATCTAAAAAACAGTCAGTGTTTGTTGAAAAATAATAACTAGACATTTTGTCCCATTTTAAAGTAATTACTTTTGAACTCTAATTTCATAATTTATTCTACTAGCAAAACGTAGTTATTAGCGAAAATCGCTCTCTCTTTGACTTCAAATCATATTCTCAACTCAAAAAATTAATGAAATCCAGAAAATAGTTAAAAATAAATCGTATACGAATCGAATCGAACGATGTATTAGCGAAATCTATCTTCGCCTCTCAGAGTTCAACTGGCTCAATGGTTAGCGTCTCTGCTTCGGAACCGGGAGGTCGCGAGTTCTATCCCGGGTTGTGTTTCGTACTCTGTTTTTGCTATAATTTGCAATAAGTTTGCACGGCAAGCTTGCTGCAAGTTCGTTTCATGGTGACTTCGGAGCTTTCGTTAACTTGCTGCAAGCTTACTGCAAGCTTGAACTCTTGTCATGACAAATTTGTGGCAAACTTGCACTCTTGCCATGACAAATTTGTGGCAAGCTTGCTGCAAACTAAAATTGCTATCTGGGATATAGTTTCAGATATAGAATCTTTCCAATGATTTCTATCAACACCATTTACTGCCTCATCAATTGTTTCTGGTTCAAAACAACAATCATTTTGCATTGCTGCCAAAGCTTTTACATAACACATACGATTTAAATTTGGCATTTGCAAATCTGGCATACCATTCATGTCAAAATCCTGATAACGATTTGGAAGTCTAGTTTCTCTGTATGGACGAGTCAATGCAGGCAGCGAGTTATCAACTGCATTGTCCATATTTGTATTATTATCACTAGAATTATCATTAATAGTAGTAATATTTCCTGAAGAATCAATTTCAGAATTATCATTAACTAAACTTTCTGTTTCAATATTTGAATCATGATTATCCTCATTATCTGAAGAACTAGCTATACTCCCACTGAATAAAGAGTCATTATAAAATTCAGGTTTATTAGTATTTGTTTGATGATACATTTGATTTTCCAAAAAATGTACATCTCGTGCATTTATTATTTCATAACTTACAGGTTCTATCAAATGATATCCTTTTCTATCCTGACAATACGCAATAAACATCATTTCTTTTGTTTTAGCATCACATTTTGTACGTTTCTCTTTAGGAATATGAACGAATGCACGACACCCAAAAACCCTTAAGTATTCCAAGTTAAGTTTATTTCCACTCCATTTTTCATAAGGAGTCATACCTGTAATTGCTACTGTAGGAGAAATATTCTTACAGTGATTAGCAGTTTGAACAGCTTCTGCCCAATATCTTCGATCAAGATGAGCATCAGCTAGCATTGATCTTGCCCGTTCAACAAGAGTTCTATTGTTCCGTTCTGCTACCCCCATTTGTTCGGGTGTATACGGAATGGATTTTTGATGCTGAATCCCTTTGGATGCTAGATATTTTATCATCCCGTTATTTATATATTCTGTTCCATTGTCAGAACGCAATACTTTGATTGGCCTGCCAGTTTGCTCTTCAATATGTAACTGAAATATTTTGAATTTTTCAAACACTTCAGACTGTACCGATGTGATGTGATGTGATGTGTTGTAGGGAAGTATGACTTCACCATGTGTCTTTTCAGAATTTTATTCTCACATGAAAACACATAAAAAATGGGACATCACACATTACAAGACATTTAACACATATCACTTAATATAAACCGAGCGAAACATTGTTAGAGAAAACTTCAAACATAGCAAGGCGCCATTTCGCTTCCATCACCCAGCGCTGGTCTCTCCCCCCAATCCAACGTCTCTTCTTCGTTCTCTCTCGTCCTCCAGGGGGCGGGGAGGTTAGTTTGCCCAGATTTTGGAGTACAGGGGCAGATGTTACAGACTTCCTCCCTCCTCCAGATTTTGGCTTTCCCCACCTCAAGGAGAAAACAAATAGTTCCAGGAGTTTGGAAATAGCACTTATAGCTCGTCTGTAAATGGAATTTAAGTTTCTAAAGGAAAAAATTAGTTCCAAGGAGAGTTTTACGGAGAATTGTTCACCAAAGTTTATGAATCGTACAGTTTTCACTCAATAATCATTGAGGCGTTCTCCATTCATCACCATGGCCAACTTTTAACCCTTTTGTTTAAAGCACAAAGAATAAAATGAAAATAATAAGAAAAAGTAGAGCTGCAAATATTCTTATTATACCAATAACACACATTACACAAGCATAACACATTGAGAGAAAAAAGAATATTCCATAACATTTCTGTAATTACGCTTATTTACCAACACTGATATAAAAATAACACATTGAGAAAATAGAATGTTACATATGATTCCTAATTCTTTTTTATTATTCAATGAGTATTTAGAGGATTTCGACTAAGACAGTCTACATTTAAGTTATCCTTCCCTTTTTTATGTTCTATAGTGTAATTGTGGGCTTGTAATGCCAATGCCCAACGAAGTAATCTTTGATTGGTTCCGGCATTTTTCTTCAACCACACAAGTGGATTGTGGTCAGTCTGAATACAAAATTCTGTTTGCCCATCAATATAACCTTTAAGTTTTTTTATGCCATACAAAATATCTGCACACTCTTTTTCAGTCGTTGAGTATTTCCTCTCAGCTGACATAAATTTTTTGCTAATGTATAATATTGGATGTTCTCGACCCTCATTGTCCTTTTCAGCTAATACCACCCCATATCCCAAATATGACGCATCAGTTTGCAATATGAAGAGTTTAGTAAAATCTGGGGCGGGCAATATAGGTTTACTTGTGAGTTTATCTTTCAGCAATTCAATTGCGTTAGTACATTCCTCATTCCACTCAATTTTGCCCTTTTTGTTCCGTCCCTTCAACAAATCTGTCAAAGGCGCCGTTATAACAGAAAACATGGGAATGTATTGTCTATAGTACCCCGCTAAGCCGAGGAAAGCCCTAATTTCTGTTTTAGTAGTCGGTATCGGAAAGTTTTGTGTAGCTTTTACCTTTAGCTCTGCTGGAGACCGTTTCCCATGCCCTACTATATGTCCCAGATATTGCACCTCATCTTGGGCGAATTTACATTTAGAAGGCTCAATTGTTAATTTGGCTCGATTTATTCGCTCTAAAACATCCTGCAGATGTTTTAAATGTTCATCCCACGTTTGAGAAAATATTGCGATATCATCAAGGTAAGGAATAGCATACTCATCACATACTTCCAGTATTTCGTTCATCATTTTACTGAAATAGAATGGGGCATTTTTCAGGCCAAAGGGCATGCGCAAAGGTCTATATACATCCCAACTTTTAGCGAAGGCAGCGATTCCCTGGGCTCGTTTGCTAAGTGGTATTTGCCAATACCCTTTCGTCAAATCTATCAAAGTGATATATCTGGCTTTAGCGACAGTTTCCACACGTTGCTCAATGTTCGGAATGGGATAAAACTGAGTACGTGTTATCTCATTTAACTTTCTATAGTCGATGCAGGGTCTAGGTTCCTTTCCCGGCGTTTCAACGAGAATCATTGGAGATGTAAATTCGGAAGCTCCCGGTTCAATAATGTTGTATTTTAACATTTTACCGATTTCTGCTTTAAGTAAGTCATTTTGCCGATTTGTCATTCTATAAGGTTTGTGTTTAATGGGTGTGTCACTGATTAATTCAATATCATGTTCTACCAAATTTGTTTTACCTGGAATGTTTGAAAATATTCTATAGTATTTTACTAATAAATTTTCTAACTGCCTGATCTGATCATCACTAAGTCTTTCTCTAAGATTATTAGTTTCAATTACTTCCTGAAAATCAAACGCATTGGGGTCAGCTAACATATAAGGAAAATCCTCTTCTAACTCAGATGACGTAGTTGTTTCAGTTTCTAAATGATTTACTATATTTACCAATTCAGGTCTCTTAAAGTATGGTTTTAACATATTAATGTGATAAACCTTGTTAATTTCTTGTTTTCCCTCAAAACTAACTACGTAATTTGTTTCTGACAATTTTTTCTCTATAGTACCGGGTCCTTTCCACTGAGGAGATAATTTATGTGGTTGGTTTACCAATAACACTAACACAGAATCCCCCTCATGAAATTCTCTTTTTATGGCATTTCGATCATACCATTTTTTTCGTCGATCCCTCATTTCTTCCATTTTTTTTCTTTAGCTAATTCTCGACTTTTTCTTAACCGGTTTATTAATTCAAACACATATTCCAGAACTATGTTTTCCTGCTCCTCTGGCGTCAACCATTTCTCGTACAATAATACTGCAGGGGTTCTAAGCTTATTCCCGTGTACAAGTTCAGCAGGGCTGAAACCTGTACTTTCATGAGTTACTGTCCTTAATGCAAAAAGAGCAGCGGGAATCTGAGTTTCCCAATCGGGAGCTGCTTCAATACATAAAACTCTCAGAATCCGTTTCACAGAACGATGGAAACGTTCTACTGGATTACTCTGAGGATGGTAAATAGAACTCCTAACAATTTTTATCCCAAATTTCTCCAGAAATTCAACTGTTAAGATACTCATAAATGACTTCCCTTGGTCAGTTTGGATTTCTCTTGGGAAACCCATTCAGCTAAAAATTTGAAGGAGTGCATTCACAACAGATTTAGAAGTTATATCTGGTACGGGGACAGCATCAGGGTACTTAAGATGCCAGGCACATAACCGTAATAATGAATTTATTACCCTGTGTTGAGGTAGGCAAAGGCCCACAAGCATCAATATTAATTTTACTGAAAACCTCAGATATTACTGGCACAGCTACTAATGGTGCCTTTTTCTTGTCAGTTGTCTTCCCCACACGCTGACAAGGATCACAAGTCTTGACAAACTGTTCTATGTCTTTATAACAATTCGGCCAGAAGAAATGTCTCAATAATCTATCCTTAGTTTTAAGGACTCCTAAATGGCCAGAAGTGTCCTCGTGACACATAGTTTTAAGTTGCTCCCTGAGTGTTTCAGGTACAACAATAGCATATTCCTCATCTCCCAATTTGTTTATTTTCTTTCTTACTAAAACACCATTTTTCACATCAAAATTAGTTTGGTTACCTTTCGTTTTTACTAACTCAAATAGTAGAGCCAATTCTTTACTTTTTTGTTGTTCCTCTATGAAATTGCTAGAGTCTACCTCTATTATTTTTTTAAAGGATCACTGAGATCTGCTTTAGGTAAAACTTCATCATTCATCATACATTCTGCCTGGTTTTCACCATCTCCTAAAATTTCCTCATCGTAAATTTCGGTGCTTATCTGTTTCTCTAACAAACTTTTATCATTCTCTAATTTCCGCCCTTTAGACCGAGTAACTACGGCGTTAACGATCTCAGAATTCAGTTTGCTACTTTCATTAATCTCTTTTAAAAGATCTGCGATCTGATTTCCTAAGATATACCGACCTTGATCTAGTTTATCCTCAACAACAACAGCTTTTGTTGTCACCCTGCCTAAGTCACATTCAACATCTATCTGAGCAACGGGTAAACATGTCATATGATCATCGAATATATGCTTAACCCAAACATGTTCTCCTGTCATCCTGTCTCTATTGACATATTTCTGACAGACGACGTCTATGGTTGCGCCCGTATCTCTAAGAATAGGCATTAGTCCAGTCATTAGGGGCTAAAAAGGGACGTTTTAAAACAAATTCTGGTGGAGTCGCAATGTTTTGCTCCTATATGTTTTTTGGGGTGCTGATTTCGAATCTGAGGTTTCCCACCAAAAATTTTTGTTGGAATTTTAGTTATAGCCAAAAATTATGAGAAAAATGAACTTTCCCCTGGTTTTTTGCTTATAACTCAAAAACTATCAACTTTTTTTATGTTATCATCGTATATCAAAATAATAAGCACAAAATTTCCTACTATTTATGTCTATACTATTTTTTTCTTTACGCGTATCGTTTAGGCGCTATAACTGGTTGAAGTTTGGCGAATGTTTGACTTACCTGCTAGCGCGGCTTGAACCACAACAAACCATCTTATCTGTATGCGCGAAATTATCTAACTTACTAAATAAATTTCTGCTTAATTAATGTACTTTTTCTATCCTAAAGTTCTGTGCTCAAATAAAAATTTTATCAGTTATATTATGAATATACTAACATAACCTACACAAAATTCGCTCTAAATCTTTCTAACCCTTGTATTAGCTGGCTTTCGCGGTTGCGAAGTAAGCAACATAGTAAGTCTCAAGAATTTTTTAATAAGCTAGGAGACTTCACAGGATTTTAATGCTAAAAGCAGTGTATATATTATTGATGGAAGCTACTTACTGCACAGAGTCATCTGGAACAGCGGTTCAACTTTTTCACCAATTTGTGATAACTATGTAACATATGTTCGTACAAAGTATAAATTAACTGTTCTAGTAATTTTCGATGGGTATCCTGAAAATGAAACAATAGGAGGCACTAAATGTGCAGAACGGACCAGAAGACCACGGAAACAAATGTCAAGCGAAGTAATGTTTGATGAAACGATGATGCCAACAGTTTCCCAAGAAAAATTCCTGGCAAATCCGAAGAACAATGATCGACTCATCTCCATCCTAATTAACAAGTTTTCCTCATTAAGCATGACATGCAAGAAAGCAGACGAAGATGCTGATTGTTTAATTGTGAACTCAGCTCTAGCCATGGCCAAAACACATGTGTCTGTTGGTTGTCATAGGTGAAGATATCGACCTTTTCGTCATCTTTTTAGGCATTTGAACCTTTGGCAACGTATATTTCCTAAAACCAGGAAAAAGGGAAATTGCTGAAAATATATTTTCTCCTCACACTTCTTTAGAAAAAACAATCGCCGATAATATTTTATTCATGCATGCCATGAGCGGATGTGACACCACATCAGCTCCATTTAATTATGATAAAATGAAGTTTGTGCAGACTTTGAAAAACAATCCTCATCTCCTCAAAGTAATTGAAATCTTTAAGAAGTCAAATATAACTCCTGAAGCTATTGTGGATGCAGGGAACCGCTTTCTTGTAAAATGCTCCTTGAAGATTTTCCTTAAATTTGGAAATAATTAAATGTGTATGTCCCATTACACTAGCAAATAAAAGAATAGTTATAAAAACATTTAACGTAACACGATTATGAGAATCAGCATTAGTATTTTGAGCATCTGTTTCCGCATAAAAAAAGTTAACTTTTTCCAGAAAGATCCATTTTATAATATCTATCTAATTTTGGGAATTTATTGTTGTGGCTTTCTAATACTCCCACACCCCACAGAAGTTATGTGGCGTCTTTCAGGCATTAGCATAATATTCATGCACAATTTTGATTATAGTACTAAATGTATTTCTAAATTTTGCAGAGAAGGTTATTGATAGTTAAAGCACAAAGCTTATATTTTTAAAAAATGAGATTTCATTCATTGAAAGAGCTTTAATTGGTAGACTGAAATGCTAGCTTTCATCCAATGCAATTTGCATATAAAAATTGCCTACTTATCTTCAGATAGCAGTAGAATGGAAATGACACAGTGAATTCAGGAATCAAACAAATTGTTAGTATATTTGATGATACAAGACGTTTCTTTCTTGGATTAGGCTCTTTAGATTAATGCTCGATTTTGAAGCTACACATGAGCTGTTCCGAGACGTTTTTTTTTTTTTTCACAATTTTGATTTGAGGCCAGACGATGACAACGACCTTAAACCGATACATCACTTCACTCCTCACCACACTAACATGAGGAGTTTGACTCGCAATAGATTTAACTTATACTAGGCTCCCACACACGGCGAATCTTTTATGGAATTAGGTTTCGAACCCGGAATCCTCCAGATGCGAAACCGAGAGCCTGCCACGAGGCCACAGCGGTCTATGCTTTTTCCTTGATATACAGTCACTCAAAAAAGTATTGGGACACTTGGCATGCATAACATGTAAAATTATTTATAAAAATATTAATCGCATTAAAGCAAAAACAAAATTAATCAAGAAATGTTTTAACATTTGGTATACAGTATATAAGGAGAATTGTCTTACTATTTTAGAATTACAATTTGATCTAGCCTTTTAAATATAATTCAAACGCAAATAGTTGTAAAAAAGTATTGGGACAATTTTGTAATGAGAAATTTAAGAAATATATAGCGCATCAATAAAATTTAATTTACTACCACTTTTTTTTAGACTTAAAGTATCAGCAGAAAAGTTTGCGTATGGAGCAATGGCGAGAAACAAAGATATTTCGGCTGATCTGCGAAATCTAGTAATAAGTCATTGGAAAAATGGAAAATCAGTTCGTTGTATAGGACAAATCTTGAAGTTCAGTAAGTCTACTGTTTTTAATATTATTCTCAGGTTCAAGAAAACAAATACTGCTGAAAACAAGCAAAGATCAGGGTGTCCAAGGACATTTAGCGAACGTGAAGAGAGGTGGATTGTGAGACAAGTTCACATTAATCCAAGAACTAGCGCAGTAAAATTGACTCTGAAATGCAAAAGTAGGTTCCGGAAATCTGTAAATCCTGAAACTGCCAGAAATGTTTTAGAAAAACATAAGTATCATGGCAGAGTACCTCGGAGAAAGCCCTACATCAGCAAAGCAAATCGAAAAGGTAGACTGGCATTTGCTAAAATGTACGTAAAGCAGCCAACAGAATTTTAGGAAAATGTAATTTTTGTGGATGAAAGCAAATATAACATTCTCGGATCGGTTGGCAAGCAAAAAGTTTGGCGCACACCAAATACAGTATTGCATATCAAAAATTTTCGACCTACTGTAAAATATGGAGGTGGCAACCAATTAGTCTGGGGTTGCATGGCAAGCTCTGGTGTGGGGAACTTAGACTTTATAGATGGTACAATGAATAAATATGTCTACCTTGACATTCTCAAACGAAATTTAAAGCAAAGTGCGAGCAATTTGGGAATCTCGAGACATTTTAAATTGTACCAGGATAACGACCCAAAACATACTGCTAATATTTGCAAGTTACGTGTCCTCTACGACTGTCCTGGTGTGATTAAGACCCCTGCCCAGAGTCCAGACTTTAATCCCATTGAACACGCGTGGGATTATTTGCAGAAAAAAATCAATGAACACAATATTTCTAATAAGCAAGGAGTTAAGAAAACATCTGATCGAAGAGTGGGCCAAACTCAACGGATCATTTGTGCAAAATTGATCAAATCCATGTCAAATCGACTGCGAGAGGTCATAAAGTGCAAGGGTGGCCAAACAACATATTAACTATCAATTTTATATCTTTTTCTTAATTTATTGGACAGTGTCCCAATACTTTTTTGAGCACATTTTCCGACTTGATTTCTTTTACTTCAAATTGTCATCATAATTGCATTAATATATGAATTTTGTTTGAGTTACTATGATTTGCATTTATCAAAATGTGATATACTTTTTTTGTTTCATTTGTATATTTAAGTTATATATTATGATAAAATCCTGTTAACTTGTATTGTGTCCCAATACTTTTTTGAGTGACTGTAAGTTTGAGTATGTCAGTTTTGCATGTCTTAGTTGATACTTATGAGTTTTATATTTTTGATAACCTCACTGATATCTAATAATATTTAGTTCAAGTGTATCACAATACCAAATATTAAAAAGTGCCTAAATTTAATAAGTTGAAATTTTTAATAATAAATTTTGATGCAAATTAAACCATATTCAGAGTAGGAACTAATGGCGCATTAAAATTTTACCTTCAAGAGTAGTGTCTTCAGTTCAACAATTATTCAAACTTTATGATAACAGGATTAATGTAAATTTTGCTTCTGATTTCTATCGAATTCCACCGTAAAACTCAATTCTAAATTGATTTATCTTATTTTATTTATTTTTTGGCAGTTTCCATACTAATAAAATCTACTTTTATAAGGAGCATTTACTCTACAGGTGACAGTCATTTGCAATAAAATCGAGTTGATTTGTTTGAATATGATCTATTGAGTTACTTCTGATATTTTATTTAACACACTTTGACCCACTCGGATAAAAATACGCCTGATCCGTAGAGGGCAAATGCTGTCCTTAATTTTGAGCCCTGATTAGAGAATAATTAATAGCCATATGCTGGCACTATCTCGTATAAGGAATTCCATTCCGTTCGAATATTAATACGTTTTAGTCACGATCGTATTTAATAAGCTGCATACATATACCACTTTTAGGTGAAACCAATCAAGATTCGAACTTGCAACATGATAAATTAAGCCAAGATTATCCTTGAAAATTTATCAGTAAGATAATTTAATCCATTGATTGCTTCATTGACGATAATTAGCTTTTTTATGGAAAGTAATATTCTGTCAATAATAGGAAAGGTCCTAAAGCTAACTTCTATAAAATCTATTGAAAGCTAATACGAATTAGCAGTTCGTTCTAGATTAAATAAAAAAAAATAACAAAACAGCTTTTTAAGTAGTTAAGAGAAATATCATTATAGATTAGATTTTTTTTTATAGTGAAGTGACTGCATTTCAATAAAATGAAGGATAAGTTTTTCTTTATAAGAATAAATATATATTTTGTATAGACTATTACTAGTTAATGTGTATCACTTGCACATTAACTAATACTGAATTTATTATTATATCACGTATTACAAGATTTACAACCTGTAGAAGTGAAAAAGATATTTTCTTCAATACTAAAGGTGAAACAATTAACTCGTTGAAAATTATTCTTCATGGTGTTTTATTTTAAATTAGAAAATTTAACTTTTCTTGCTAAATTGTTTAAACTATTTAAAAGCAACACCGAACAGTCGTTTTTTACATTCATTACATATACACAAATAACTGTCAGATATCAGCTAGAAAATGAGGTCAACAAGGAAAATAAGTTCTTTTCCAATGAAATTCCCGCCTAGTATCTCCCACTGAGAAGCTTCATCTTTGAATAACATTTGAATAAATTAAAATTCTTTATTCTTATATTCCAACAAGATTTTTCTTAAGCAAAATGGATTGTCATTTGCATTGGAAAAATGTTTGAATGTTTACTTTGGATTTCATATGATGTTTATATATTTGGTACAATACAAGGTTATCTTGTTTTTGCTTGCTATTTCATAATTTATCTAAGTTAAGTTGGGAAAGGTAGAGAATAAATACCTTCAAGATTTAATCAGGAATCTATTTCTTACCATAATCATAATTTAGGTAAACATATTCGCTGATGCTATTCATGCCTGAAATTCGAACCATCCATCAAATTAGATTACCCCTTCTCTGTCGTCTCTTAACTACAGTAGAGAAGGGGGTCATCTAATTAGGTAATAGGATCTGAACACACCAGGGCGTCGGCGGCAGTGAATGTGTTAATTGATTTTCACAAATGCAAGTTACACCTCGAGATTTTGAGAGATCTCAGCGTTTTGGATCTTCCAGAGTTCGAAAAAACTACTTTTGGAATGTAGCCTATGTGTCTGTGAACTTAAAAAGGGCGAAATTTAGTATGCGGTCTTTTAGAACAAAATTTTAGATTTTTATCATATTTTGGACGAAATCTGTCAAGTGGAAGTCTGTCCATCAACGTGCATGTGAACACGATAACTCAAAAACGCATCAAAATATATGAATGGAATTTTGCAAATACACTTTTAACACCAAAATTGCGGATGAGAATTAAATTTTGGACCGATTCCCTCAAAGTGTTGTTCGACCATAGGTCTGTTTATTAGTGTGTATGTGAACGAGATTACTCAAAAACGCAACAAGCTTGATACACGAGTTTTAGAATGTGTATGTATATGAAAAAGTCGAGGGGGCTGTCCCTTGATGGTTAACATGGAAAAGTTGTTTTTCATATGCAGTTAACATGCATCAGTACTTTAAAAGTTTGGATTTCAATCCACTAAATTATAATCTAATCTTAAAACGTTCAGATTACCAGAAGGGTCATCATAGTTAACATTTTGAAAAAAACTGTCACTCCTTTATTTTACATTAAATTCATTCGTTTGTGAAATTCTTTTGATGTATGAAAAATAATCTGTAATTCCTTTGACGTGGAAACGTCTTTCCGCTCGTTACACTGATAGTCGGTCGAACTTTCTTGTGTGACATAATACCATCCGATTTGAATCGCTAATAACTACGAGACTAATAATGCGAAAAGGATGGTTGACCCCACAACGGACAGATCATATCTGTAAGAGTTTGTCGCATGGTATTTATTTTGCCTGTGACGTCATCGTATCAGTGTAGGCGCATGCGCATGATTATGAATTGGCTTTATACAAGGTTATAAATAAGTGTAGCGTGGAAACACGTTTAGCTAGGAGGTTGATTCTGGTCATTTTAAAGAGCTTGAGGAGTATTACTAGGATCCAAAGTGAGACAAAAATATTTATCAGAATATAATTAGAAAGCAGTATTAAATTGAAAATTTCAAACTCCGCATGTTTTCTTATTATAACATGCCGAGTTTTCTTTCGAATTGTACAAAACTTACAGAATACTTGACAATACGTAAAAGAAACATTGTATTAAAATTTGAATATTAAGGGAAATATAAGCATTTTTAGTAAATGTTGTACTGCGCATACACAAAATGTAGTTCTATATACTGTCAACAGATGGCACCATTAAAAGCTACTCTAAATAAAACAAAAGAAAGGCGCAGTTCGGGTCCGCGCCGTTAATTTTTTCGTGAAAACGTCGGGATAAAATCATAAAACAAGTATTTAATTTATTAATATGCAATTTAATTATCAATAATCATCAAAGGATGACCAATTTCTTTAGGATTTCTAATTTAATATTACTGAGTACATACAAACAGAATATAAATCTTGTACAAGAATTTTAGAAATTTTAACTGCATCCTTCAAGGTTTCTGCTATTCTTCTCATAACATTTCAAAGTTTATCTTAATTAAAATATAGGAAAAAAGTTAAATGTTTTTATAGTTATAAAAAATATTTTCTATTATTGTAAAATCAAAGATCCCAATATAATTATATATTTTTCAAAAAAGAAACTTATTTACAAAAACTAATACTTTTAAGGAGCATTTTATTGTAGCTTCATCCACTTAACCGTAGAACAGTAACGCCAAGTCAAATTGACTCCTTTTACCATTCAAAATGCGAAGTAATGTTACCGTTCCAAGGGGTTAAAGTACCTTCTTAATCAATGCAAATATTTTAAAATTCATATTTGCCTTTCTCAGGGCATTGGTACCCATGCTATTATTTATTCAATAATTGGTAAATTAAATGAAAAATTGGTATTTAAATTGATTTTCTCTTAATCATATGAAAAAAGTAGAAAAAACAATGCATTTGCAAAAAAGGAACTTTCAGATTAAGAACTTTGGCAAGGGAATTTTCCAGACTAATTTCTTCAACATGTAAACAGAAACTTGTTAATTAAAGCAATTAGACAAGGAAAGTACACAGTAGTGAGGGGTTTCAAACAAACTATGCTTTAATAACTTCAAAACTGAAATTAATTTATACATTTAATGCATTCAAGCAAATCAATAAAAGAATTCTTGTAAAAATACCAAACAAAGATTCGTAATTAGAAAATCTATTCATTGAAAAATACACCAATATGAAACTACTTTGTTTTATTAGATCCAGCACTTAAAAGGGAGGGGAATTACATGATCACATTTTCTTAAACGAAAAGGAGTGCAAGAGGTAGGCAAATTTTACATAAATATTTGACAATAAAAAAAACATGAGTATATATAACATTATGTCCATTGGGTGTAAATGAAAAGGCAAATTGTTTTCATGAGATTTTATTTTAAGAATTCCTCCATTTTTGGATTTTACAGAAAATATTTGACATTTTTAAGGATTTCCTTTGAGATGATTATCTGATATAAGTAACAAAATCCAGGCTTCTTTATATAGTGTATGAAAATAAAATTCAAAAACTTAAAACCATAGTACTTTTATTGAGTGCTAGTTTTAGAAGTTCAATAAATCAAAACGCGACAACATTTTTAAATTACTGGAGAATGAATATTTCCCATTGATTTTATTTAAATATACATCTAGATTCGCTCTGTGCTATACAATATCAAATATTAATTAAATCACATATTTTACACAGTTTTAAGAAATTCAATAGCAAAAGAATTTCATTTACATAGAAATAAATAATAAAACAAAAAGTGGTAAAAATTTGGAAAACGGATTTTTCTTGTGTTAGAATGAACTTATTTTTTAAAGAAATACTTTAATAATTTGACAGCAAATATTTGGAAAGAGGAAAAAAGTTTTTTTTCTTCTGTACAATGCACTGAAGATGTTTTTAAAACACATA
>BGPR01039512.1:0-14279 GCA_013235015.1 Araneus ventricosus
AAACATTTATAAAATTTTAAACCTTTTAAGTTCTGAATTGTAAAAATGATATTATATTAATAAATATGTAACGCAAATAGTTCGGTTGATAGCAGAGCTCAGGTATCTAGTATACGCTTTACGTTTAGGCACTTGAAATACATTCGTCTCTTACAATCCTCACAATTTGACGAAAGCATATAAATAATTTTGATTGTAAATCATAACTTTAACTTCCTAATAAAACAAATTACAATTATGATTATTGTGTAAATAAAGCTAATTAAGTTTTCTTAAGATATTAAATTAAAGCTAAGCTTGCATCTGGACAAGTTTTCCGGTAGTAGCAATTTTTTTTCCAAAAATAAATATTAATGCCGTCAAAATGTTTAATTTTTCCGATGATAATTTTTTGAAGTTAGACAAATAAATCGTTTTATTAAACTACGTATCTTGAAATGTAATATATATGTATATATATATATATATATATATAACCTTAATAGTAATGAAATTCCTACCTCCTTCTACGAACCTTTAATTAATGGCTTTAAGATGTAAGTACAGGATTGCATATTAGAGCTATGCTGGCGCAGTTCTAAATACTGTGGTAGGGTCTCTCAAGCCAGACAGGTCTAATGTGATTACCTCGAAAACGCATCTTTAAGTCGTTTATTAACGGATTTCAAATTCAAAGATTATTTAACACTTACCGTTTCCACCTTAATTTTTAACTACACTAGTTACACTATTTTTATATAAATACACTCATTTCCTTTCTTATCATCTTTCATTAATTTTATTTACACCTTAATTTTTAAA
Organism: Araneus ventricosus; assembly: GCA_013235015.1. NCBI lineage: Eukaryota > Metazoa > Arthropoda > Arachnida > Araneae > Araneidae > Araneus > Araneus ventricosus. The sequence continues at coordinate 802 of BGPR01039512.1, forward strand.
TACACTCCTTTCCTTTTTTTCATCATCCCTTAATTTTTATATACACCATATATTTTTTATATTACACATTAATTTTTAAATACACTCCTTTCCTTTTTTCGTCATTTCTTTAATCTTCATCGTTTCCTCAATGTAGTTCGCTTTCACCCTTTTTTTTCCATCGATTTCCTAATCTTCATCGAAACTCCCCCAACCTCAGAAGTAACTTGATATCTTCGTAAACATCCGGTCACTACATGACGCGTTCAGTTATTCCCATTGTCGCGTCTCCCGTTGGTAGCATCTCTCAGTTTCAGGTTAGTAATTTCATTTCTTTTATTTGTATTTCATTCAAATTCTTGGTTTATCATAATGTTCGGGGTAAAGGACAGTGTTTTTTAGCTATATGCCAACACTGTTCGCAGAAAACATTATGATTTCACTAATTTTAACGGTTCGTATAGATTTTACTTACCCTGATGAGCATCTATACGCTTTTACCGATTTACTAAAGTCTCTCCATTTTATTTTAATATTTTTTGACTTTCATGATATTGATATATTCTCCACAAATCTTCTTGAATTGCAGCATTTTTGCGCATTCGTTGCGTTTGTGTTATATTTTTCTATTTTATTTTATCTTCCCCCTTTTATATATATATTCCACTTTCGTCTTTTTCTTACCGCAGATTGTTTTCTTGACATTTTGTTTTTTGAATGTTTATTTTGTATATGTTGCTTTTACATTTCTGCTATGCTTGAGCTGATGAGTATATATATATATATATATATATATAATTTAGTTTAGCATTTGAAATTCCGTAATGTTTTATGCTTTTATGGAAGAAAAAATCTGTAACACATTTTAAAACCCAAAGCAGTTTGAGAATAATTATTGCCACCAAGACCATCAATTTTTAAATATTCATGGTAATATACTTTACTACTTCAGCTTACAGCTGCTCCCTATTAACTTTCTTTTTCTTTTTCATTATATCAACATCCTTGGCGCTCCCTCTCCAAACTTTCTCACCACATCAGCGTCCCCTATGTATAATTTAACGTGCAACGAGCCTAATAAACGACGTATCTTCAGTGGAATCGGGTCTCGAATCAGAAGCCCTAAAGTGCAAGTTCCACCGGGCCTTGATCTTATCTTTAGGCCACATCGGCCTCTATGCGAGTCCACTTGGAACCTTAAAAATTCTCACAACGCTACATTCCTTCGAATTCTTAATATTTCTAAGTAAAATTGCGAAAATTATCCCAGCCTTAAAAATTTCATTAAAAGTTGCTAAATATATAAAGAAAGTGAATTTATTGTCAATTATTTCTTTAAAATTCTGCATTATTTTATTTATATTCCATCTCGAAGGCCACTGTAATTTTTCACCACGCCTTGTGTTGAAAATTAAAATTCTCCAGGAACTACAGGTTAACTTCTTTACTTAAATTCAACTTTATCAGAGGGAAAGTCTCACAATAGAATGGGCAGCGCCACCTATTGGCAGAGTATTAACAAGTATGTCTGTCACTTGTCCAGTTATGCATTTGATGTTTCATATGTGATGCAAATTTGATAAAATCTGTTTCTTATCATCAATACAAATGCTGTCGAATTAAGTATCGTATTCTATAGCACATGCCATAATTTGCATTTGTATCGACGATACGCGGAATTCAAAGTGGCGGAAAAGACAAAGAAGAAATGGAAAAGTTTTATCCACCATGTGCAGATTATTATTAATGAAAAAAGCTGTGTTAAAAATTTTAAACATCAACCGAAATTAGGAAGAAAGTTTCATTATAATGCTGAAGCTTCTTAATTATAGAACCATAAAACTCTAATAATATTTTAGAAATAAAACAGAAGTTATATAGAGATAAAATCGTTCACGATTCATTTCAAGGTTTTCATTATCCTACTTTTTGGGAATGAGATTGATCAGGAATTATATTAATTATAATTTCATTCCGGAATGTTTTAAATAGCGTTAAAACATTCCGGACATTAATTACATTTGGAGAAGAAAAGACTTCACCAAAATGCAATACTTCTAAATAAGAGACTATGTTCGTTCGCCGAATATAAAGCATAATGCCTTAAAATTTTGAATCTAAATTTCACACCTCTTGAGACTTCAAGAAATATACTGAAAATTTTAAATAATCAGGAAGATTAGACTTCGAAATTTTTCGACAAAAGTTATTTCACACATTGAGAATCATTTACATTAACTAGATAGAAATCAATTGCTTCTTTTAACAAGACAAAGTATAATTATTCGTTATCTTATTATAAAAATGTAAATCAGTGGTGATGGAAGAGATTAATACGTCATTCAGTGTCCGGTCAATCGTAATAGTTCTTTCTTTACTTTGAAAGCTAAAACAGGTAAATCCGTTTAAGATAAATCTATCATATTAGAAACATCACGTGATAGAAGATATGCCCTATCAGCAGAAGATGGTATACATTTTGAGATAATTCCGACGATATCTTCACAATATTCCGACGACATATACCGAAGATATCTGCACTAAATTCTGTGGCATTCAGAATATCGAACAGCATCGTGTAGATACCGTAGAGCATCTGCTAATAGGGAGACCATTAAAAGTCGCTATTGCCCTTTCATTGTATAGGGCTGTCCACTCTAATCTTGGTCAGTATCTAATTTTTAAACCGTTAGACATATGTAAATACTTCCAATTGGAAAAAAGATTTTAAATGTCGTAAATAATTATATTTTATGCCTTTAGAGTACATAAATTCAGTGCTGAAATAATTCAGAAGTCTCGATTTTTCTTCAGTCCTTCGGTCCTACTATCATATTAGTGAAATATTCCTGACATACTAACACTTTAAGCAATGAAGAATCGCTCTTTTGCGATTAAACTGACAGAGTTATGAAGCTCCAAATATTACTATTTCAGACGATTTTAGACCATTTCAATGGCCGCCTCGAGGAATATCACAGAATCAATGGCGGATTCATTCTCGAGGTGGTCCTTATGAAAGGCTTAAAATAATGCAATTGAAAGCTTCATAACTCGGTCAGATTAACTCGCATAAGAGTGGAAACTTTTTTCTATTTAAAATGTTAACGCGTCAGCAATATTTTACTAAATATGATTGATAGGACTAGGGAGACTTTATAATTATTCAGACTTTGTAATTTTCTCTGCAGTACATATATTGACTCAAACAACATCAAATATAATTTTTTACATCATTTGGAAAATTCTTCCCAATGGAAGTACATGTCGATGAAGAAAGTAGCCATTGGGTCACTATTAAATTAAACACCCTGTACAGACAAGACCATCGTTTCATATTACCATCTTTGAACAGAGCGGCATGAATACATCTAGTGTTGAAAATGTTTTAATAATCTCTGAACCAGTGGCGTAGAGAGAGTAAAGGATTTTCCAGTCAGCCCTCGTCTGCTTTCCCTTCTCCACGCCCTGTCTTTACGTTACTGCTCTAAACTGCTCATTTCCTTTCGCGGGAAAAGGCGGCTCGAAAAAGAAAAACGAGCTGAGTTGTAAAATTAATTTTCAAGACAATAGTTAAAATACTATAATTAAAGCACTTAGTTAAAATATTATAAAAGCAACATTGCTTCAAAATAGTCGAAATTTTTTTAATGTCAGTTATCTGAATTGAATTTCAGAAAAAAATATTGACATATTTGTTTTTCGATGAGTGTCTTATAGCAAAAGGAAACGAATGTCGTACTGTCTACTCCGGCAATTCTTCCTTTTTTATTTCAATTTATTAGTATTTTTATCTTGAGTAAAAAAGAATTCTATACATATATGCCTATAAGATTCAAGTTTAATATTAAGATAATTCCTTATTCATAATCATTACAATTATATCTCGGAGTCCATCCTGGACCTCCTTCAAAACCATACTAAGCGGCGTCTTAGACCTCGTTTTCCGGGCAACTGTTTTCCTCTGTCTTCCCTTCATTTATTTGTCCATGGGGTAGGAACAGTTACTTGGAAACTTGTGGCATGACAGCATTCGTTGTCATGCCACCAGCCTCCATCGAGGAAAAAATCTGGTTTAATACATATTCATGTTATAAACAAGAAAAAAATTAAGAAAAACAAAATTAATCAGTGGTAGCCATTATTGTGGAGTTTACATTCACTGTCTTTCAGAGACTGCTTTCTTTCATTATTTTGTAATATTTTTTAACTGTCAATAAGTGGTCGGGGATTGGTTGGATGTGGGGCGAAGTCTTTGATGATTGGAAATGGGTACGGTTGTTATCTTGATTCTACCCATGGAAAGGCGGCGTGATTTATAAATAACTCAAGACTTCTTTCCTTCCAATTACAATTTCAATTTTATTTCTTTATTACAGTAGGTAAAATTCGCAACGAATGTTGACATTTGAAACAGTTTCAGCCACATGTAAGAGAAAATTTTCACAACAGTGGTTTGTAAACGAAATCCTAAATATAATGTTATTAATTTCAAACGATACCTAATTTTAATCTAAATAAGTTTGAGTACATTATTTTTGCTCTCTGGCGTTGAGGCCCGTAGACGCGGGGTCCTATCTGGAGCAATCGGTTGAATCAGCTAAAGGCCAGAACTGTTTACGTGCATTTTCATAAAAATATCATGAATATTAAAATTTTTCGCATGTCTCTAGTTTATAACATTCAGAGTTTCACGCCAAATTTTGCCAAACTTACAGAATACTCGAAAATAAGTTAGGTGAACATTGTATTAATGCATGTAAATGAGGCATTGTAAAAGCTGTGAATACTTGAGTAAATACGAGTATTTGTACAAAATAATTTTTAACTGCGCTTGCGCGAAATATAATGTAAATTTTTTTCATAACTTTGAAGCCAGATATCTAAGACAGCTTAGATAAAAATTCCGGTCGAATACCTTTAATGTTTAAAAAATTTTAGGCTATGCAAACATCAGAATTTCTGTTGTTCTCAAAGAGAAAAAAAATTATGAAGTGCTTTCCGCAAATCAATATTTTTTAAACCTGAATCCTCGAAGAGCAATATTGAATTTTATGTAATTTGCAATATCATGAGTGACATCTGAATTTATAAATTAAATACTTAATTTAAATTGCAATTCGACTATTAATACAAAACTTTAAAAAATGTTTAATTTTGGAAAATCCCTCATCATTTTTTTTGTTATTTCATGGTTGCAATGGCTACAACTCTCTGAATCTTATTTGTATTCAAATGAAATATTTATGTTGCTGCCTTAGATATCTGGTTTCGACTTTATGAAAGAAAAGTTACGCTATGTTTAGTGCATGTACAATTAAAAAGTATTTGCTACAAATGCTCATATTTCCTCACATATTCTAGGTATTTACTTCAAATTTTAGTACAAAGTTCCTCTAACATTTTGTCGAATATTCTGCGAGTTTAGCAAAATTTGGGGGGAAACTCTACATGTTTTAAGCACAAAATATGCGAAAAATTCCGATGTTTTAAAGAAACCTTTACATCTTCCCGAATGTTCATGTTTTTTTTTTAAATGCTTGTTAGTAATGTACATAAGAAGCAAAATGATTGATGAAAGTTTCAAAACATTTTCAGCTTCCTGTGAAACGGGATGAGCCGTAAACATTTTCCTGTTCATCAATTAGTGGACTGTCCCCTAAATGTTTCTAGGGACAAAATTTTCACTGTAAAATGTAAGTTCCTGCGAATGGGCGTCACACGTATCTCCACAACTGGTTGTGAACCATTTTATTGAAATTACCTCTAAATGTTTTGCATTTTAACAATCCTGCAATACTTTTAGCCAGTACTGTTTCCGCAGGAAACCGTTCATAATGAAAATTTATGACAAGACATTTGACTTCGGAAAAGAGCATGAAAAAGACACACACTTTTAGAATCCTGTGATCATTCCGAATGAGAGTAATTTAATTTCTACATTTCAGAGGAATATAAAAAAATTATGGGACACCAGAAAATCAAAGCTGGAACCAATAAATATAGCAGTGACTATTAAGCAGGGGTTATTCGAATCTGGTTTGGGGCTGCATAGCAGCTTCCGGAGAAGGCAATTTAGTTGTAATCCATATAAAAATGAAAAGGTATATCATCGATATATCGATAATGGCTGAAAAGAAAAGCGCAATCTTCAACCAAGTGAATGAAAAGATATTTTCCTGAGAAAATTCTTCTTTATAATGATTGTATCTCTTTTTCAACCCGTAGAAAGTAAACATCTGTTTATCTGTAACACTGTCTAAACTAAGTTTTAACAACCTTTCAGGCGTGAAGTACAACCCCGATTTTAACCAGAGAAGTCATGAGTGGCTGAATACCGTAGAAACGATATGCAGCTTGAAAAACATTGCTAACAGTTGGGTACTGACCACAGACCTCCGGAAGTGTCAGAAAAGTAATTAGCTGACCTTTCAAGCATTTCCCTATGACGCAGAACAGACCGGAAACCGCAATTTTTTCCTTCAGTACATACTGTAAGGATGTGAGCAGTACCCAACTACTTTCTGTGCATTTCAAGCCGGTGATCACTTCTACCGCATTTTGCCTCTAATGACTTCTTATCGTTAAAAATCGATTTTACATTGGGAATTACATGGAATTATTCTATTCTATCTGGATATAAAAATTAAAAAATCTGAACGTCATTTCTGGGCGATAGCACACACTTAGTACTCTTGCCCTTTAATATTCGCCTGGTTGTATTAAGTTTTCATTACTTAATTACGCAGCTCTTAACTTTAAAAGCGGAAGTATTTCTAATAAATACGACTCATAAAACACTTACAAGTTCACTAAAGGCATAATTTTTTAATAAAAAAAATTTAACTTATGCGATACATTTAAATAATAAAAAAATCGTTTCCTACAATTCCGTTTATTTGAAATATAGTTAATGAAAGTTTTATAACAGGCATTATACTTTGTTGTTTCTAATTCTGAGGAATCTTGAATATTTTGCTCGATCTTCCAACGTTCAAAAAGGTTTTCTGAACTACCACATTATGATGTCTTTAACCAGTGACGAAACAAGAGGGGGGCAACCGGGGCAGTTGCCCCGGGCGCCAGCCGGGATGGGGCGCCACCCCAGGGGAGGTGAAAAATTTAAAAGAAAATTTTTAAAAAATAGCATAAAAATATTTAAAAAATTATGTTTTACTTCTTATTTTCTGTTTAAATTCTAGCCCGGAATCAAAACCAGTTGTAATGTTATTAAATAATTAATTTTACTTAAGATGTGTCTGTTGATAAAACCCATTCAACGCCGGCTCAACGAGACGCAGGGCCCTGAGGGGTGTGACTCATGGATTCGCGTAGGAATGTTGGAACGCATCACACTACAGCTTCCTTCCGCGTATGCGCCTGTCCGGACTCCGGAAATGGGCTCATATTACACCCCCATCACCCCTTTACTGAGTAAAATCGTCCAAAAGAGGCAGTTTTCAGATATTGAAACGGACGGTAGAAGACAATTCCGTAACGTAACCTCACTCTGCTACTCAACGAAAGATGTCCAGAAAATTGCCGGGCGCGGAAAATCGTAGAAAATCTAAAGAGAGAGAAAAACAAAGTTATCTGCCCTCCTCATTTTGTCATCGTGGCTAAAAGAAAATACCAATGAAGGTATAGAACTTGTATCTCATTATCACCCTCCACTTAGGGAACATATCCTTAGCCATAGAAAGGGTCAAGTTACATATTTTTTTTTATCTAAAACTCAAAATGAATTTCTCGAGATAATTTCTAACAAAATAAGAGAAGAAATCATGGAAGAGGTAAAGGAAGCCAAGTAGTATGCTGATATGTTTGATTGTACACCTGACGTCAGCCACCTTGAACAAATGTCTCAGGTTTTGAGGTACGTGAGAGATTGGAAATGTTCCAGAATTTACTGAAAGGTTCATAGACTTTTTAGCGTGAGTGACAAAACTGGCGTCGTACTTTCGGAGGAGATTTTGAAGAAAATTGAACAAGAAGGATTAGACTTTAAGAACTGCCGAGGGCAATCATACGATAACGGCGCAAATATGGCTGGTAAATATCAGGGAGTACAAGCACGTATTTCAGAAAGGCCTTTGGCCAAATTTGTACCGTGTGCTGCTCATCACTGAATTTGGTCGGTGTAAATGCTGCTACAGCAGTACATGAAATGGCATATTTTAGCGCTTCTACTATTAGATGGGAGGTTTTATTAAAGTATTCGCCACTGGCACTAAAAAAAGATTGATTGATTGATTGGCTTTTTATGGCACAAGGGCACTAAAAAAAGAAAGTGACACTAGGTGGTCATCTCGTAGAGAACCTATAACTGTCGTTCACAAACACTTGGTCAAGATTGTAGAGGCTGTGAATCTCCTGGCATTAGATGCAGTATCGAGCCCTAAAACGAAGTCTGGGGCTGTTTCACATTTGAAAGGTATTCAGACCTTTGAATTTGTAGCTTTTACTTGCTTCTGGCAGAAAACATTAAAAAAATAGACATCGTCAGTAAAATGCTTCAAAAAGAGGATTCATTGATGTTGCCTGCAACCTCTTAAAAGGTCCGACTGCACAAATAAAAGATTGTACAGGTACAATTTTGAATGAAGTCCTTGAAGAAGCAAAACATTCTTGTCTTGCTCTTAATCCAGACCCGTCTTTTAAGGAGGTAAGGAAGAGGAAGAAGAAAATATTTTTTGAAGATGGTTTGGTTGTTTGGGGCTTAATGGCGCAAGAGCCATTTTTGGCTAAACTGCGCCAAACGTATGGTAGATAAACAAGATCGCGGTTATAAAATATATGGTGTTATATTAAAAGAGGTAGATAAAATTCTAAAATCACTTTGTAGTTATTCATAATAACATATGGAAGGATAAAAGCATGTTGCCAAAAATGGATGGATGATCGTCGTAAGAGGATCTACAAGGCAAGGTTTAAAATGTTAGATGTTAAATATGTCTAAAACGTCACAAGGTGGGCAAAGAACAAGTAAAACAACAAGGACGAAAAATTATAGATAAAATGTTAAAAATATTGTAGAATTAAACAAGCGCAAATTATACAGCGTATGCCATTAATTGTTTACCAAAACAAAAACACAGAAACAACGAAGCAATAGTGCTATCTGTTTTTGTAATTCGTAGGTATATATTTATTTTTATTTTTTGTCTTTTCAGATTTAGAAGAGGGTGGAGGACTAATGACTGCAGGCGAGTCCTCCAAGTCCTCAGACATGTTATATTCCAATGTATCTTCTTCCGACGAAAAGGAGGAACTCATCTCGGCATCAGCATCAGATTCCCGAGATTGTAAGATTTTTTTTCCAATGGAGGGAGAACAGCCATTGGTAAAAGCTCAATGTCAACAGAAGTAGGTTTGGTGGTGTCGAAAGGTTTCAATGCAGATTTATGACTAGAGATGTTATCCTTTGATGCAACAGGGTTAGTAACTTCACGCGAAGAGGTTGTGTAAAATTTTGAAATCTTTTCTGCTTTGGCTATGGAGTTATTTGTTTTAATAGGAGAGTCTTTTTTCAGTTTCTTTTTATTCGTAACAAGTTTAAAATCTGTCAAGTCGGGTGAAGCAGAAGCTATTTCACTTAAAGCAGCAACAGATGGAGAGGAAGGAAGCGACAGGTGGGTTATTCCAGAAGATGCTCTTGGAGTAGAGGCGGACTGTTTAGAACTAGAATCAGCAGAGATATCTGGATTGTTTTGGGTAGATGGAGCAGTTGATTTTTTCAGTGCAGAAACGTAACTATTTCCGGGCGTTGGTGTCTGAGATTTTATGAGTTTTCTGGCTTCCTGATATGAAATCTGCATTTTTATTTTAGTAGAAATTATTTTTTTCTCTTGTTTCCAGGCAATACAGTTTCGAGAAAAAGAAGTGTGCTCCCCCTTACAGTTAACACACTTCTCTGCACGGGTGCAATCGGTACTTTCATGTCCGACTTCTGCACAACGGGCGCAGGTGAGTGTCCCGCGGCAAGAAGTTTTCGAATGTCCGAAACGTTGGCACTTGAAACAGCGGAGTGAGTTGGGTATATATGTCCTGACAGAAAGGCGCATATATCCTGCTTTAATGTGTTCTGGTAATTTGGCGGAGTCAAATGTGAGTATTAGGTGCTTTGTATTTAGGAGCTGGCCATCCCTCCGTATTGATATACGCCGTACATGGCTCACCCTCTGACCTTGCAATTCTTTAAGGATTTCGTCTGTAGGAACATTAAGCAATTCTCCGCAGGTTATAACGCCCTTGGAGGAATTCAAAGATGCATGTGGGGAAACGGTTATTTGAATATTGGAAAATGTTTTCAGTTTAACTATTTGTTCCGATTGTTTTCGAGATTGGACTTCGACCAGCAAGTCGCCAGATCGAAGCTTTTTAGTGGATTTGACATCACCGACACTTGCGGTAATAGCTTTTTCTACTAGGAAATGTGATACTGTATGAAAGGTTTCATTAGAAATAGAAATTCGTTTGATTAGGAAAAAGGTCGGAAAATTTGTTGCTGAAGACTTTGTTACAATTTGTTGCCCACTGAAGGGACTAGATTTTCTTTTACCCATATGATATGGCATATGGTTCAGGCCCGACGGCACCGCCCACCACGGAGCCCAACAAGGGAAGGCAGCCACCGGCTCTGGGTATTCCCAGCCTCGGCGCTTACCTTGGTGCTAGTCGGAACCTATACGCTCAGGGTCACCCCCGGGGACAGTGACCACCCTTAACGCCAAGCCCAAGGAGTGACCCCTTCGCTTGATCCCCTTGAGCAGACCAGCCAAGTGGCTGGGATACCAGCCGATTGATACACCGGGGACCGAAATGTACCACCCGTCTAATGGGTCGCCACGCACGGCCAACACGTGGGGGTAATTTGCTGTCCATAAGAAGCAGGAAGCAAACAGAGCGGCGACAGCTTCTCATGGAGAGCTCCGTCGCCTACCCTCGAGGGAAGGAAAAACAAAAGTCAAAAGCAGGAGGTGGAGGGGAGGTTAAATTTGAAAGAAGGCCAGACACTAGGGTACCTCGGGGTCGTGAAGCCCGTCACATATGAAGAAGATGTGCCCCTGAGGGGTATTTTTTGAAGAAAAATGTGAAGATGAAAGCTCTGAAATTTCTCAACATTAAAAAAATTAAAACTTGCCTTACTGCAAGTTAATAGAATAGAAGCTGGGTTAGAGAGACGATTACAATCAATGCAAAAGGTGAATGAAATTTTCGGATTCTTGTCACCTAAACAACTGACAACTCTTCATAACAAAACTTTAAGAGAGGAGGCTGCTACTACTTTGGCAAATTTGTACCCACACGATCTGGAGAAGGATGAATTAGCTGTTGAAATAGAGAGTTTTAAGTATTCTGTGATAGGTAGCGACAATTTAGCTGAAAATGAATAAAAAAAGAGTAAGCTAAATGCTACTGCTCTTGACTTTTTAAATTATCTATATACAACTGGTCTTCATGAAAACTATTCAAATTTGACCACGGCCCTAAGAATCTACTTGACTCTACCAGTTTCTGTCGCATCGAATGAGAGAAGTTTTAGCAAACCTAAAATTATAAAAAAAAGACTATTTAAGAAACTTAACCAAGCAAGACCGCCTATCTAATCTTGCAGTGATTTATATCGAACATGAGAAGGCATCAAAGATTTCTTACGATGATGCGATAAAAACTTTTGCAGCAAAGAAAAAAAAATTAAACTAAAATAATTTGAGTGTTTAATGGTTAACAGAGTAAACTAATATCCATCTGAAAAATTGTTTGAAACATTAATTTTTCAAGTGGAACACTTAGTTAGGATATTATCAGTGTTATATTATTGCACATGTTTTTTTTTTCTAATGTACACTATGTAAAACTTGAACTTAGCGTATTTGTATTAGGTCAAACAAAATTATTTTCTGCGCATGCTTTTTTTCTTTATTAAAAACTTACAAACATATAAATTAAGTGTTTTCCTTTTCTTATCTTTAGGCACCAGTCCTTTTTCAGTATAGAATGGTAGGTTTTAATTAAGATTTTAAACAAACTAATCTATGTGTTATTTGTTGGTGTTCGGGGTAGGTGTAAGTGGGGGCGCTAAACGCAGATTTTGCCCTGGGCGCCAAAATGTCTTGTTTCGTCACTGCAGAGGAGTACGAGCGCGGTTTCGTTTGAATAAGACCTCACATGAAGAGCTGACAAAGCGGAGCAGTTACGCATTGACCGCTTCCAAAGATCAACCTGCAAGATGTTTGTGGTTAGATGATTTGTTCAGCTCACGGACAAATCATCTAGATTTAATCTTTCGGCCACTCCCTTGGTTATGAAGGGCAGGTGTTTTAAAAAGAGGGAAGACGGGAGAAAGAGAAGACAGAGAAGAGAGTCGAGAAGAAAACACTCGGGTTACTCCGTGGTGTTGGATTGCGAAATCGGAACTTTGATGTTACGGGCGTTTCTTACGAACCCCGTGAACTGCAGCCAAATCCTTAGTTAGACTAGCTCCTTTGGTGAGCTTTTGAATCTAATAATAGCATCCTTTTGGTGGATCGCTGGATTTTAAGCGGGCGGTTGCATAACTTCGCTGTCAAATACCGATCTCGGTAACTCTTACTCAACCTGAGTAAACCTTTAGTCAGAGCTTGGCTAGAATCATCCTTGTGGTGGATCACTACAATTAATTGAGCGTCTGTACCTCAATTTCATCTACTGGTCCTCGATTTCACATAACTCGCCCTGATTTGTCATAGAATTGATTGAACTCTCACAGTTCTGAACTCATCATCAGGTGCATTATGAGTAAACTCACCTTGGTAACTTCCGACTAAGTCCAGTTGTGATATTGACTCTCACGAACTTTATCCGGCAATTATATTTATTTCTTGAATGTACAAATCAATTGTAATTTGACCTGTAAATAGGCCATTAACCAAGAAGTATTATTAGAGATTTCGATGTGCTGTATTTCTGTGTCTGTTGATCTCTAGTCAGACCCCGATATCATTGGGCTGAGACCTTACAGCACGTACAAAAAATGATGAAAAATGTTTTCAGTTAAAGGCTAACGAACTATAAGAGTGTGAAAACGATTGCTCAAAAATGCAAAAAAAGATGAACATGAGGGAGTTTCGCCAAGTAATGTGGATAATGAAATTGTAGTAGAATTAAAACCAAATAAACGCAGCAGTTAAAATTTAGGAGCATTCAGTAAGATCACTGATGAACAGACATAATACTGGATTGCACTGTGAGCACATTGGCGCTGGTTCAGGCAATAAGTGACGATGAGTAAATTTTATTATTGCCTATACGTAGCCAGTTAAAACAGTATCAGCTTATCTATTCTTTAAGAACATAAGAATCACCAGTTGGTTTGATAACATGAAGCTTGTTTCCAGTCTACGTTCCATTGCACTGCCATTTGGAGTAAACAACAATTTAAAATGTGTTGTTTTTAAAATCGCCAACCAGACAGTACCATTTATGGAAATTTTAGCGGACTGCTTGGCCTTATCTAC